>QJNU01000532.1:0-53295 GCA_004154915.1 Monosporascus ibericus
ATACAACTTTAAGTAGCTTAGCTCCGGAACACATATGGGCCGATCAGTAGGTGACCTTTCCGTATATGGGGTGCGCTACGCACCCCCCAGCTAGCTGACACCTACGACCTTAGCTGCGTTAAAAACGGTCGGTTAGGATTTTGCCGGTAAAACGTCTTAACCAGATCCATTACATTCGTTAGATAATTAAGTAATTCCCAAGTATTTTCTTCGTATAAATATCCTTTTTACTTAATTAAGTATTGGATTTTGTTTTTAATTATTCTAAAGTCTAATATTTTTTCGACTTCGTACTTATTATCGTTTTTTTCGGTCTTTAAGTTTATCTTTAACGGGGCGTTCTTAGGTAGTGGTTTAAGTAAGGAAATATGGAAAACAGAGTATATCTTCATTATCTTAGGTAGTAATAATCGGTAGTTGGTTTTGGAAATAACCTTATTAATCTTAAACGGACTAAATTTCTTCAAATCAAGCTTATCGCTAAACCTTTTGGTCTTAATTTGTAAAATATTCGACGTTACGTTTTATTTTTAACGTAATATATAAACCTTATTTCCTCTTGCTAGAATTGGTTCCTTAATCTTCTTTTTATTATAATATTGGGCCATTTTGTACTGGAGAAAACGCAACTCGGCTTATAAACGGGATTATATCGCCTTGATTTCCATCATTATCGTTTCTGCTCGGGAAGTTATGGTAGTAATTGCAGGAGTTTTATGTATGAAATATTTTAATCTTTAGGTTATTACGTTATATCCGTATACAGCTATATGAGGGGAAATGCCTATATCTTCCTTAGTAAACGTGTTATAGGCCATTTATGCTAATAGTAATAGTTCCACCCAATTATTTTGCTTGTAGTTAATATAGCTTCGGAAGTATTATTTTAAGGTTTAGTTTAATCGTTCCGTCTGACTATTTATTTACGGGTGATAAGCTATCGAGAATTTAAGCTTAGTACTTATTTATTTAAAAAAGCTGGTACTAAACTTAAACGTAAAAAGCTTATCTCGATTAAAAATAATGTTTTCTAGGATTCTGTATTTATCGAAATAATATCTGATAAATATATAGGTTAATTATTTTACCGTTGCAATTCCTTTAAAAGCTTAAAAATACCTATACTTGGTAAGTTTATTAACGATCACCCAGATTCCGTCGTACTCGACTCTAGTAATTAGATCTTTAAATGGAGGAAAGTTAATGATAAAATCCCAAGCTATGGCATTTCATACTTTATCAGGAATGTCGGTAGGTTGTAACAGTCCATAGGGTTTATGGCGTGCTGCCTTGGCCTTATTATAAATATTGCAATTTTTAACAATCTTCTTAACTATTCGACGTAGTTCTGGGAAGTCGTATTTTTCTTATAGCCGTCGGGTAGTCTTAAAAATTCCTTAATATTTATGCAGTAAGTTTTTGTAAAAATCCTTTATAAATTATTCCTGTTAATCCCTAGGTACGTAGATCTTGCCACGGTATAGTGGCTGGTCCTTTGGCTGTCCGTTTAGCTACTAGACCTCTTTCTTTTTGTTTATGTTATAAAAGTTTCAAAACCTTGTTAAAAGTTCGGAAGTTGGTTTCTTTAGGATCTCGCATAACTATACAGTACCATTTTTATTATACCGTAACATCTGCATATTTCGTTAAGGAACTTTGGGATCATAATCGCCTTTACGACTAAAAATATCCGCCTAAATATTCTCCTTTTTTTAATATAATATATCTTAAAGTTAAACTTTAATAGGAAAATTATCCAAGTTTTATATCATTTATTTAGCTTTTACGTTTTCACAAATCGGGTAAGGTTTTTATAATCAGAATAAATATTAAAGGGTTTTTTAATTCCGTTAAAAAAGGCTCCCACTTCTTGAAAGCGTTAATAATTGCTAGCAGTTCTTTATCGTAGATTAGGTATCTAAGTTCTGCATTTTAGAATGCCTTTAAGTAATAGGCCATTAGGTATTATTTATTGTTATCCTTTAATTTTTTTAAGACGGCATTTAGTACGTAATCCGAAAGGTCTATTTTTAGGCGCTTCTTTTTATTTGCATTAGGTAATTTTATTATGGGTTTATTGGTAATTACGTTTTTCAAAATTTGAAATATTTCTTTTACATTTTCTAAAAGCTTAAATTCCTTATTAAAGTACTCCTTAATAATAAGTTTCGTTAATAATTTGACTATATTTCCGTATTTCTTAATTAGGCCTCGTACGTATCCCGTAAATTTTAAGATTTGCCGGATACGGGTAACGGTCGCCTTATTAAGGATAGGCCAATACTTAACTACTTCTATTTTAAAACGTTAAATCTAAATTTAGCCAGGGGTAAGTATGTATCCTAGGAAGTTTAGCTTTTGTATATACCACATATTTTTAGCTGGGTTAACTCGGATATTCGCCTTATCCAAAGTTTAAAGTATTTAAGCCATATGCTGTTTGTGCTTTTTTAAAGTTTCGGAATAAATAAGAATGTCGTAAAGGTAAACGAATATAAACTTGTCCAGATATTTTCGTAAAGTGGTTATAATTAGGCGTTAGAAACTGGCGGAAGTATTAATAAGTCTTATAGGCATTATTCGGTATTCGTAAAGTTCGTATATCGTTTTAAATGCCGTTTTTTATTTTTTTCCTTTAGCTATTTTAATACGGTAGTAACCGTTTCGAAAATCGAATACCGTAAACTATTTAGTTTTGCTAACGCTTTCTTTTAATATATTTATTAAGGTTAATGATTATCTATTTTTGATCGTAATGTTATTTAACTATTTATAGTCGATTATTTTTCTAAAAACCAAATTTCCGTTTTCGTTAATCTTTTACTTTCCGTCTTTAATCTTTAGTACTATAAGGATGGAATATCCAGTAAGAGAATTAAAAGGTCGAATATATCCTTTTTTTAGATCGAATTAAATGGTTTTCTATGAAGCTTTTAACTTTTTAAGGTTTATATGGTAAATCTTATAAAGTTTAGGATAATATCCTTCCTTAGTAGGTATTTGGTAATCCCATTAACTATATGGTAGTAATTCGTAATTTTTTCTATTTTTGAAAAGCCTTTTAAATTTTCGATATTCAGGTAATATTCTTCCGGTTTGATCTGGCACTTATACCTTTTTAATAATATAGCAGATTTCTTATTCGTCCTTTTCGGGTGGTTTTTTGTTATTTTTCCAGGAAAGTATTTGGTATTTCCAGTTAATATGTGAATTACTGGTTTTAAGTTACGGTATTCCCAAGATAATGTTATGTCCGGAAATATCGGTAATATTTAACGAAATTTATTTTTAATATCTTTAAATCCAAATGGGAAATTCTTTAATTTTTCGCAAAATTTGTTCGTTTTTATATTTAAATAGGTTTCCGTTTATTATACGTAATTTATAAGATTTTAGTTTATATTGTTAAGGAATTGAATGTTTTTTTGCCGCTGCGGGAAAGATAAAGTTGCTTTCGGCTTTTAAATTGATTATAGCTTTAAATATGCTGTTCTTATATTAAAGTGGAATTTCGATCTGGTTACGTAATCCTTTTACCGCCTTACATAAGGTTTTATAAGTTGGAGCTTTTCGATACCTTATTTTCGAAAGCTTTTAACGTTTTTTAACTTATAATAATGTCCACCCTGAGAAAATCTCCATTTGCGTGCCTTTTAAATAATATGTTTAATGCATTAATCGTTCTTGCATCTAAACCACGTTTTCTTGCCATATTTACATTCAAAAGTAACTATTATCCTTAGGCTCGATCCTTGGTCTTACATTACTCGAATTATGGGGTTAGAAATATGGACTTCCGAAAGGGGTATTTTAATATCTAAAAGTTCGTATTAAATATAGAACATCGGGAAATAACACAAATATCTTTACGACATAACTTTCTAACTTTATTCTGATTCGGGATGTAAATAGTAAGATTTAAAGTATTCTGGCCATTGGGAAGTTTTTATATACCTGTATTCGTTATCTAGTTTGATAGGTATCTTTTCCTTTTATTTAGGCCAAAAGTTATTATCTTTTTTAGTTCGGAGATAAACGAGACAATCGTTAAAGTAATAAGTAATAAAATGTAACAAATTATGCTGGTTTGTTTAAAGTTTGGCATATACTATGCATTCGGGGAGCTTATAAAGCTCCGGGGATAATTATCCCTAGTTACTAACGTCGGGTCGAAACTAACCATTATTATCATACAACTTGCACCTTTATACGTTAAGATGATAACGATATCCTAACTTTATGGCTATTCTAAAGGTCATTTATCCGGGGTAATATTTATAATCCTTAATTTTAAAGTTTTGGTAAATAAGATAATTTTCGTACTTTAAAATGTCTTTTTAAATTTAAGTAATGCTAATAATAATAAATTCTGGCTAGAAAGAAGTTGAACTAACTTCTTTTTTTTTCTGCCTTATTATCCGTTTCTTGTTTAGGCGTTCTGGCCTTTTTTTAGGGTTAAAGAATCCTTCCTTTTTTAGAATTCCTTTTTAGGGAAAAGCGATACTTATTTTTAAAATATTTTTTCTTACCATAATTAAAATATTTAATATCGGACTTATCTTTTTTAGGATCCTTCGAAACGGTACTTACTTTCTTTTAAGGTTTACTCTTATCCTTTTTAATTCGGCTATTAAAGCCTTTATCGTTATTTCGTTTATTAGCTCCTTTTTTCTCGAAGTACCGGTTAAAGGTACGTCGGTTAATAATGATTACTTTATCGGTATACTCTTTAAAGGATGTTATTTTAAGTACCATATATATCTTATCCTTAACTTAAGGTTTTAAGTTATCGTAAAAAGAATAAAAGAACGCGTTTTCGAGTAAACTGGAAGTTACGGCTAAGCGGTTAAATTTTGTTAAATATGTTGCAGTTAATTTAGTTTAGTAAAAAAGGTATAATTATTTTATTACGTATTATTTCTTATTTAGGTTTTTAAATATAATTTATATTTGGTCCTTAAAATATCGGTAATCGTTAGAAATATAATTAATAATATTTAAGGATTTCTTAAAGTAATTCTTTAAGTAATCCTTTATAATAAGTTCGAATTATAAGAAAATTCGTTTAGCAAATAGTTGGGAAATGGCTATCACTTTCTGATAGTTCTCCGTTAAAAAACTTTAGTAAAACTTAAGGTAAACCTTAGCCTGGACAAAAGATTTTTCCATATTTATAGTTCCGTTATAAAATTTTAGGGTAATTAGTTTATAACCCTTAATTTCCGGCATTCCGTAATAACTGGAAGGGAAAATGGTAACTTCGTAATACCGATTAGGGCCGAATAATAAGGGTATTAAGATTCTTTCCTTTATTCCTCGGGTAAGTTAAATCATCCTTTTTTTAAGGGGTTAAGGTCTTTTTTTCGATCTTTTTCTAAGGTTTGGATTTTGCGTAAAAGGATTTTTATTTTCTTTTCAAGGGAAAGCTCTTTTTCCTTTTCCTTTATGCCCTAAGGTTTTTGAACTATTAGTTCTTTTTCCTTTTCCGAATTTCCCTGAACCTTAATAATCTCCTTTGGAACTGGGGTTAAACGCTAGATTTGGGGAAAAAAAGGATTTCCCTTACCTCGAGTTATAGGAGGTATAATATTATTAATTAATTAAAGAACCTTTTCGATAAAAGGTAAATTATTTAATCTCGTTATTAATTCCTCATTAACTTATAACGGGGATCGGGTATATTATCTATCTTTTAAACGTCGTTTTGTAATATCGTCTTTATTAAGTTTAGGAAAGTTTATGCCTAACTGGGCTTGGAATTATCCGTTAGCTATTAATTAAAGAATTATCAGAATATAACGAACCTATTATATATCCATTTGGAAATATAAGCAATATCGGAAATAAAGTTTTAATTTGCAGGTAATAATAAAGCAAAGGATAATTCATTAAGGGTCTTGTTCGTTAAAAAGATTTCAAGATGTTTCTTACAGTAAAAACCGATTATTTTTAGCTATAGGTTTAAATTAATAGCTAAAAAGCGAAACTAAATAGGTGCTTATCTACATAAAAGATCGGTTCGTTATATATCCTACTGTCTCTCAATAAATGTGTTGTGGATTTATGTAATCTATATGATCTAGTCCATATCACTTAGATCACTTAGATCACCTAGAAGGCCAAGCCTTCTAGCCCGTGGTTCACACGAGACGGGTCCACACCAGGTCTGACAAGCGGGTCTCCTAGAGACAGGAACCCCCGTTCCTGTAACATATAGATACCTAAGGATATATGCATAGAAAACATCGTTAACATTTTTACGGTAATAATAAGTTAGCCCGAAGGAAAGAGATATTTCGATGAAAATTTTATGTATTATTTCGGATAGTATAATTACAAAAAATAAAGACGAAATTAGAAAAAAGAACCGAAAATATAAAATAATACGATACCAAATTTCAAGTACGACAAAAAGGATAAGAAATCCCCGAACCAGAATATATGAATAAAAAAGATTTTTAAACATAAGTTCTTTTATTCGAAGTTACGTTACGTTAATAGGAAAGATAATTAAAGTAATTATAAACCTTTAACAAATAAAGTCAAAAACGTATTAAGGTATTAAAAGATGAGTTAAAAGACGAACGCCACCTATAAGAAATCTATAAGATGGTAAGACCTAAAAAAGCCAGCAGAAGCTTTTTAAAAGGGCTTTAAGTACGACGATAGGAAGTAAAAACGATTTTATTACATTATAAATACGAATTAAGATATATTAGTTTCCCGCATTAATGGATTACGGAATATTAAATGGTAATTATATTACGCCGGATGTAGTTAACCGATTTCGACTGTCATAAAAGGAAAATATGGAATCCTATATCACCGAGAACGCAAAAGGTTAGGTATTACCTACGATAATGGAAAGATTATTCGCGAGATTAATTACTTCGAGATCTTTATTAACGAACGAAACTAGACGGTAAATTTCGATATCGTTCCGATAGGAAATCAGGACATAATTTTTAGAAAACCATAGCTATACCAGTACAACCCCTTGATCGATTAGGTAACTAGTTGAGTAAAATTTGCTTTATATCCTTTCGATACGAAATAGCAAGATACGAAAAGATCTTAATACTTAATCGAAAATGGCAACGAATATAGGTATAAGGATACGACAAAAACTTTATCATTTATATAAACTAAATCTAAAAAAGAATAAGGGCATTAAAAGAAATTACGACGTATTATCGTTACCATTAAAACAGAGTTGCAAGAGATAGACGATCACTTATAGTATTAGCCTTTAAAGCCAAAAACCATAGCTAACGTACTTTCATAATATTACAAATATGAATCATTATTTCGAAATATATTCGAAACAAAATTACCGAAATATAACGAATAAAATCATTAGATAATCCTTAAAGGAGAGATATCGACCAGATTATATTTAATTTATAATCTTAACGAAATACAATTATAGGTATTACGTAAATACTTTACAGATAAGCTTTAAAAAGATTACATACGGCTTTTTAATTTATTAGCCGGTTATCGTATATTTCTTTTACATTAAGAAAAAACAGAAAATTACGCCTAGTTATTAATTATAAGCAATTAAACGATATTATAGTTAAAAATAAAACGTTATTATCCTTAATTAGTAAAATAGAAAATCGCCTCTATGGAACAAATTGATTTACAAATTTAGATCTTAGAAAAGGATATAACCAGATCCGCATTAAACCAGGATACGAATGTAAAATAACTTTTAAAACGACGTACGGACTTTTCAGGTATTTTATTATGCTTTTCGGATTTACGAACGTATTAGTAACTTTTTAGCGAATGGTAAACCATGTACTTGGGGAGTATTTAGACATTTTTGCTATTTGTTACCTCGACGATATTTTCATTTATTTAAAAAATAAAAAGGATCATATAGGATACGTTTATACATTTTTAAGCCTTATAAAACCCCAACCGACTAGTCAATATAAAAAAAGCCAGTTTTATATATATAAAAACGGGGATTTTTAAGATATATCAGTATCTTAGAATATATTAAGATGGAGCTTGAAAGAAATCGCTATAGTATGGGAATGGGAAACGCTTATTATAATTAAGAAAGTACAAACCTTTTTCGGATTTGCTACGTATTACAGGAAGTTTATTTGATACTTTAGTAACATAGCTATACCATTATCTAATCTAACAAAAAAAGGAAATAAGTTTTTTTAGACGGCAAAAACGGAAACCTTTTTTCGAAAGATTAAAAACGTAATTATTAACGAGCTAATATTAATTATATACGACTTAAAACGCCTAGTAAAATTCGAAACTCACGTTTCGAATTACGCTTTAAACGCAGTAATCGGATACCGCGATAATTGAGGCAACCTATATCTTATTACCTTTTAGTTTTATAAGTTAAAAAGAGCAAAATTAAATTCCGGCATTTCCGATAAGGAGTTTTTGGTTATCGCTAAAGCCGTCCGAGAATTTAGATATTACCTTAAGGGAAACTTTTACTAAGTTAAGATATATACAGACTATAAAAACCTTTATTCGATTTACTACTATTAAAGAACTAATAGAACGATAATTACGTTACGCTAAAAAATTAACAAAATACGACTTTATTATCATTTACTAAAAAAGGAAATAGAAAACGGTAAAGCAAACGTACTTAATCGAAAACCGGATTTCAAAAAAAAATATTTAAAGTTAATTCCCAGATTTTCGACATTACGCCACAAGGATACTTGTAATTAGGATAAATAGCAACGATTAAAGCAGTACTTATTAACTTATATTAAGAAATCTAAAAGTATAACGACAACCTACTTAAGAACTAGAAAATCAAAAGATCTAAGTTTTAGAAAAATATTAAAAATTATTAGTACGAAATATATACAAATACCAGTTATACGAACACCTAAGGATCCATAAAACCCTAAAACGATTATAATACACCTATTACTTTCCTAAAATAAAATTAATAATAAAAGACATACGATAATAATATTATATATGTAACAAGGTAAAGGTTTAGCGACACAAACCATGCGGAGAATTACAACTATTACCAATCGTAAAACGACTATAAAATTTAATCACTTTCGACCTTATTACCAAACTTCCATTATCAGAAAATCTAGTTACGGGTATATATTACGACAGCATTTTTGTAATCGTTAACCGATTTACAAAACCTTCTTATTTTCTACCATATAATAAGGATTCGGACGTAAAATAATTAGCTTACATATTTTTAAGATATATCTTGAAAGTATACGAATTATTAACGGAAGTCATTTTGGATAAAAGAATAACATTTATTTCGAAACTTTGGCAAGGACTTATAGCATAATTAAGCTTAAATCATAAATTATCTAGCGTATTTAATCCTTAAACAGACGCACAAATAAATAAAAAACCAACCATTAAAAACTTACTTTCTATATTATATTAACTATAAGCAAAATAACTAAGTTCGCATGATACTTATCGCCAAACTAGCTTATAATACTAGCCATTACGAAAATACCAAAATAATTCTAGTAAATGTTAATTTCAGTTTATTACTAAAGATTTATAGAAATATACGCAAAGAACCAGTTAAGGTTGAGGTAATCCTTATATCAAAATAATTTAAATAACTATACGCCGAAATAAAAACAACATTCGAATTCGTACGCGGCTAGATAAAAAAGCATTATAATAAAAAAAGGTTAAAAGAATTAACTTTCTAAAAAGGAAAGATGGTTTACCTAGCTACCAAAAACATCTAAACCAAGCTACCTAATAAAAAGCTTAATTTTAAATATATCGGCCTATACAAAAATACTAAGAAGCTCTTATAAAAGTAGCTACTAACTTAAATTATTACTAAAAGTTAAATTTTATCTAATATTTTACATTTCCTTACTCGAATTAACAACAGATACTGTCAAAGTTAATATAGGATTTAAAAGAAAAGAGGCAGAAAACGATGTACCAATATATAAAGTAGAAAGAATCTTGGATATACGCAAAAAAAAAAACGGATTTACCTAATACCTAGGTAAATAAAAAAACTACCCAAATTCCGAAAATACCTAAAAACTCACCAAAAGTCTTACAAACGTTTAACGCCTATTAAAAAACTTTTATTAATAACGACGGACACGCCCTAGTTAGCAGTCGACCAATTAATAAGCTTAAACCAGTCGACCGGGTCTACGGCCTAACCTAACCTAACCGCAGTAACCGCAGTCTTTAACTATTTTTACTTCCTTTTTAAACGTTTAAATTTTCCACAACCTCCGTACCTTAAACATCATGACGAAACATCTCGATATTCCGAAAACGAAAAAGTTTTTTTTTGTTTACGTAAACGGGTTAAGGGGTTAAATAGTTTAGATAAATGTTATTATATTTTAAGCAGCTTTTTTCGGTTATACGCTCCGCTAACTTCAAACGATCCTTTTTTGCGATAAGCTTTTTGTGTTTAAGTTTAAAAAGAATAAATAAATCGTAAAAACCCTTATATTCGGTATAACGCGTATACTTTCCAGAATTATGATGCGCCTTGCAAGTTTTGTTTTCTGATTTGCAACGAAAACAAAGAAATTTAACAATATGGTAAAACCAAGACGTTCGATGCGTTTTGAAAGAACGAAAACGTTAATATGCTGACGGGAATGACTTTTCTTAATTCGACCCGATATAATAAGTATAAAGAAGGAAGGTTTACTGACTAGAATTAATAGATAAACAATTATTCTTTAAGGACAAAATTCTTCAAAGGGAAAAATCGTATTATGACCTGGCGGTTTTAGCTGCAACACAAACAGTCGGACCTCCAGGGAGTCAACTCCGACTTAAGACCAGATATTACGTAATTAGCTTAAAGGATTTAACAGTTCTTATTAGTCTAAGGGCCTTAAACTAGTCGAGCTATAAAAGGGCTTAAAAAGACTTAAAACGACGTAATTAATAAAGTGGTTTTAAGCTATTTAAACAGCTTAAACCAAAACGAGGATGTATACGTTTATTACCTTTCGTATTTTAGATAAATTACCAGCTTGTAATATAACTTGGTTATCTAGATTACCTTTAATAATCTGCTATTACCAGACGTAATTATCGTATACTCCCTTGCTGAGTTTCTCATAACACTACGGCCAACATAAACCGTACGACTAGGTTTATTAGTGGGTCAAACCCCTTAGCTGTTACACGAAGGAGCAGTTAACGTTAACGTAATCCTTATACCAGAACAACTCAAACAATTATACGCCGAAATGAAAACAAAATTTAAATTCGTACGTAACCAAATAAAGAAATATTATAACCAAAAAAGGCTAAAGGGATTAACCTTCCAAAAGGGAAAGATGGTCTACTTAGTCACTAAAAACATCCAAACTAAGCAATTGAACAGAAAACTTAATTTCAAATATATTGGCCAATACAAAATCACTAAAGAAATTTCAAAAAATAATTATCAATTAAAATTACTCCCTAAAGTTAAACTCCATTTAATGTTTCATATTTCCTTACTCCAATCAACAGCAAACATTATTAAAATTAATACGGTGTACGAAAAAAACGTGAAAAGGGATATAATAATATACGAAACAAAAAAGATTTTAAATAGGCGAAAAAAAGATGGACTTACCCAGACTCCGAAAACACCTAGGAACCCGCCAAGAATCTTATAAATGCCTAGCGCTTATTAAAAAAAACTTTTACCAATAACGGCGGCCTCGCCTTAATTAGCAATCGACCAATTAATAAACTTAAACTAGTCGACCGGATTTGCGATCTAACCTAACGTAACCGCGGCAACTACCGCCTTTAACTGCTCTTATTTTTTCTTTAAACGTTTAAACTTTTTTATAATTTCCGTACCTTTAATATCCCGCCGGAATATCTCGATACTCTGACGACGGAAAAGCCGCCTTTGTTTCTGCAAACGGTCGAGTTTGTAAATAACGGCCCATAATATATTTTTAATCTGTTCTTCCTTACGTTTTAAACCATCCTTTTTATTAAGAAATTTTTAATGCTTTATTTCCGAAAGCCCGAAAACATCACAGGAACCACCATAACGAACGTACCGTACGCATTTTACGGAATTATAAGCAACCTAACAGTTTATACCCTTTTTTTCAAAACGAAAATAAAAAGGTATAATAAAGCTAAAACGTTTAATACGTTTTAAAAATATAAAAGCGTTAATACGTTAACAAAAACAACGTTTTTTAATTCGACCCGATATAATAAATACAAAAAAGGAAAGATTACTTATAAAATTAACGGATAAATAATTAATCTTTAAGGAAAAAGATATTAAAGGGAAAAAGTCGTGTTATAACTTAACGGTTTTGTCTAAAACACAAACGGTCAAATTTTTAAAAAGTGGACCCGCCTTAACCTAAGAGCTTACGTAACTAGTTTAAAGGTCTTAATATACCAAACACCTGAAGCTCCTTAAGCCGCTATAAAAGCTTAAGGGATTTAATGGTTTTAAGGGTTTAAGTTGCTTAAACTCCTTAAACTAAGACGAGGATATATACGCTTATTACCTTTCGTATTGTATATAAATTACCAGCTTGTAATATAACTTGGTTACTCAGATTAACTTTAACAATCTGCTATTACCAGACTTGATTATCGCATATTCCTTTGCTTAGTTTTCCACAGCACTACTGCTAACATAAACCGTACGATTCGGTTTAATAGTCGGTTAAACCCTTTAGCCGTCATAATACAGTGGCTCTAGGTCGGAAGGAATCGGCCCGTATGTCGCGCTAATGGGTGGAGGACATAGGGGTAGCAGCTAATTTGTATAAGAGATTAATTCCCTTTTACCCTAACAAAACATAATTAGCTATTATGATCACCAGAATTAATATACGAATAAAGTTATAACGAGAATACTTAATGTGCGTAATTTGAAATTGTTTAATAATTATAAGCCCGGATTACGAAGTTTTTTAAATTTATTATATTAATTCTTGAAAGATTATATTATTATAATAAATTAAATACTAAATAATTAGTTAAGACAGATTACGATAAGTAATAACTTAAAGTCGATTATAACTATGAAGTGCGAAAGATTAAACAAATAAAATATATAATAAAAAGAATTTTTCAATCTTAAACCCGAAAATAGTATTAAGTTGTTTAATCCTAAATTAAAACAACTTCATTGATAAAACTTAATTAGAATTTATTTAAACACCTTAATAAACTCGCAAATATATCTGCTAATTTTAAGGAAAAGGAAACAATGAAAGATATTTTTTAGAAGTATATTAAGTCGAAAAATGACGCGACAATTTATAATAAAATAATATCGTTATTATAAAGTCGATAATATATAACTTTATCGAGAAATCGTATTTATTTTGTTTAAAAATTAACCAACCGATACGCGAATAAAGTAATAACTTAAGATAATCTACTGATATAAATACGAATAAAATGATAAAGTTCGTAAAAGTTAAATATAAGAATATCCTAAAATAAAATAAAAATACGTTAACTTAAAGAACTCTAAGAATAATTCGAAAAATAGGATACAATTGTAATAAACGTTATAAAAATTAATATTTATAAATTAACGAATATATAATAAATAAATAACTTCGTTAATATAATAACATTATTTAAAGCGTAATATAGATATAAATTATGGTTAGTTATATTTCTAAATAAGGTTAATAAGTTAATTTATTAAACCGTTTATAAAAAAATGCATACGTTAATAAAAATACCCTGAGGGTAAAAGAAAAACAATTATCTACTAAGACCGTACAAAAGGTGCTTACATTATAACTTTCAGAAATAAAACTTTTATTATAAAAGGCGATTAACTTATTAATAATACTTCATTTTTTAGACCATTTCGTAAACGGGTAAGAATTAATTTTAAAGTTAAAAATCGTAACTTTAAGGAAAATAAAAAAGATTGCTAAACGTATAATAATAATAAGCATAATATACGAGATTATAGATATATAATTAATATCGTAAATAAATTCTCTTTTTTTTAAAAAAAAAGGTTCTATAAAGGGATAACCTTTAACGTTAAAATCTGTAAAGAGATTAAAGTAATAAGAAAAAGACTTTCGGAAACCTCGAATCTACAATAACGTATAAGTAATATGTAACAATATGCGCAGCTACGGTCGGCGGTATTGGTGCAATGCTCTTATAAGGTGGCTTTGGGTGTCTAAACCCCAATTGGGGTTTGGAATTGTTGATCTTTTGGTTTTGTAGTTAGCGTCGCACCCTCGCTTATCTTACATAATAACGGTTAACGGATAAAGTAAAAAGGATTTTAATACGTTCGGTAAATAGCATATTCTATAAGGCATTCAACGTATTGGATATATATTTACTAAAGAATAAAATTATTTTGGATTCTAAAAATTTTATTTACATATTTTATAATTTTACCTGATTTAAAAAATTCGTAAAAGTCCCGAAAGGTATAGAATTTTAATAAGTAATATTAAGATGGCGATTTTAAGATATAAGGATATTACTATATATATAAAAAACTTACGTAATAAAAAAGGGCTTAATATTAAGGGAAATAATTTATTACTAATGTTTTTATTATAATATCGTTTCGTATAAATGCTTTAAATAAAAAGGTTATTATTGGGCTATCCTTAATAATAACGTAAGGTATAAAGACGATTATAACATATTATACGTTTTAAAAAAAAGGGTTACTATATAATCGAAAATAAAAATTATATAAAGGTTATTTTTCTTTTAATGAAAAAGGTAAATAAAGTAGTAAGTTAGGTAAGGGCTTGAACCTTATGGTTAGAAATATTATAATATTTAAAGATGGGTTATTACAGGCTAAAGCTTTTAAAGTACTTACTTAATTACTGCCGTAAAGCGTTATTAAAAGGCCTTAAGATAACCAAATACCCGGCGTATACTTTAATAAAAATAAAAGAAATCCCCTTACGGAAAAAGTTAAATTTTAAAGTAATAATATCTTTTTTAAGGGTACATTTAGATTAACAAGACCTTTCGAAGGAAGCCCGCGGATATAATAAATCTACCTATTTTAAAGGATTATATAAGTTGGATTAAAAATTACTTCAGGTTTAACGTAAAGTTTATTCGAAAAGATATAAAATTCGCCCGTAATTTATTGCTTAAATAGTTACATTTAAAAGAGATGCTAATTAAACTTTTTATTTCGTATACGTACGTTTAAAATAAAAATATAAAACGTTTAAGGGGTATGGTAAGAAAGAAGGGGTACGCAATAAGTATCAGATCGAAATTACCGTATAATCTATGGAAAAAGTCCGTTAATTACGTTACCTATCTTTATAATAAGACTTTAATAGTTATCTTTAAATAGAAAATCTTATATGAAGTTATATATACTTACTTAGCTTAAAAGAATAAGATATTAAATTTTAAAACGCCCTAGGTAGCTTATTTTAAGGCTTACGGTTACAGGTATTACGTATTAAAGCTTAACCCGAATTATAAACTAAATAAATCAGAAGAATTAAACGTTACAGTATATATCGGGTACCTTATAGGGTATAACTTTACGATTATATATAAGATATAGGTATTAAAGTTTAGGAAGGTAATCGTGACGAAAGACGTAGTTTTTAACGAAACGGAGATTTTTAATAAGAAAAATAGGTTAAAACGGTCGAAAAAGGTCATTAGAAATTTTAAAAAACTTTATTACGAAAGTATAATTACCTAAAACAATTAACAATTAACGAAGTAATTTTAGAAAAAAACGATTCGAAAATGGAAATCGAAAATAAAAAAGCTTATCGCCTGTTCAAATAAATAATAATTTAAAAACGAAATTATTTAAAATAAACCTATTATAAAATATTAAACAAATCTTAAAAATATAAGTTACGATAACTTAATAAAACTAGTTAAGTTAACGAAAAAGAACCCTTTTAATAATTACGTCGGGTTCACGGTTAAATAACTTAATTAAAAAGTTAAAAACTAAATAAATAAAAGAAGTCCTCACGATACGAATATACTTTACGAATCTTATAAAAAAGGAAATGTTTTATAACTTCCGCAAATATAAGGTCGCAAGCTTTTAAATAAAAGCGTTCGCTATAGAAAAAGGGTTTTCTATCGAAAGGATTTAATTAAACTACTTAAAAACGTAGGTAAACTACAAAATTATCAGATAAAGTAATAATTCCGTACAGCGTAAAAGGCTTACTCTACAAAGTATGATTCCTTTAAGTCGTAAAAAAGAGTAATTACGAAATTAATTAAAGATTATTCAGTACTGTATTATAAATAAATACTTAAATACAAATTCAATAAGTATAAAATTCTTAATAATATAAAGTTAAGTTTATAATATATAAGTTTTAATAAAAAATAAAGAAACTCATTTATAAAAACGACAACGTTTATAAAAATAACGCTATAATTAATTTTCGTAATAATTATTGAATTCGACTTAAGGTTAACGTAGTTAAACGTATTTAACGCTTTTATTTATAATAATTTATATAAAAAGGTCTTTATAAGAATATCTTTAAGTTTTTTTAAAAAAGTATTTAAGTTTAAAAAAACTTTATATAACTTAAAAAGGTTATCCTTTTATAGTAAAGAACGATTATAAACGCCTTTAAAGGCGTAAGCTTTAAAGGAGTGCCTTAAAAATCTTATATAACAATAAAAGGTAATATATTCGTATTTTTCTTTTTAAACGATATTATGTGAAGTTATAAGAAAAAATAAAGGAAATAATTAGAATAATTACTAACTTAAAAAAAGTTTTATATTTATCAAATTTAAAAAGTTTAAATAGTCTTTAAATCTTTACATTTCATAACGAAAAAAGTTAACTTAATTTTTTAGTAAGAATATTTCAACGTTTTAATGTTATTTTATTCTTTCGAAATTATTTCGTTTTAATTATAACCCGTTAAAATTTAAAATCAAATTATAAATAAAACAATCCGTTATTTATATTATATCCGTAATTTCGTAATTTAATATAAAAATAACGAAACTATATAAATAATAATATATATAAATAATATTTCGTTTATTAATATTTTAATTAATAAAACAAATTTTAAAAGTTTATAATTTTATTATTCGAAAAAATAATAACGTAAAAGGTAACAAGTAAAATACTATTATAGTAAATATAATTAATATAAAATTTTAAATTTTAAATTATATAATTTACAAGAGAAGTTAACACTGCTTAAAAGTATTAGCCTTAAATTTATTAAATTCTTATAAGAAATCATAATAATAAATAAATTTTAAATTCTATTTTTAAAGAAATATTTAAATATATAATGATTAGTTAAATAAGAATATTTATGTAAGAACGTAAGAATTAAGTAATAAAAAACGAAAAATATAATAATTATCCGATTTACGAAATTATTTATAAATAACCCTTACAGAAAATTCGTAAAACTTATATAAATAAAAAAGATTATATAATAATTAAATATATTTTTAAAAAGGAATGCCGTAAAAGGAATTTAGCGCGTCGGTTCAAACGTAAATTACATAAAAGTTTTTAATAAAACACTGTTTCGATCTATTTTTTAAAAAAAGTTAATAATCCTTAAATAACAAACTTTAACAAAATTTATAATAATTTTACTAAAAGGTATATCGGAGATAATAACTTTAAATCGGAAAGAATCGGCCTGTATATTGCATTAATAAATAAAGAACATAAAGGTAGCAGTTAATTTATATAAAAGCTTAGTTCCCTTTTGCCCTAACGATAGATAGTTAGTTATTATCATCATCAGAATCAATATACGAATAAAGCTGCAACAAGGATACTCAATTTGCGTGGTCTTAGGCTGTTTGACAAGATCTTTGCGGACCTCAACTTCTCGCAAATTGCGAAAATGGCGGTTGTTTTTGAGCAGCAGGCATCTCCATCTCCTATCAGTAGAATGAGTTTTCTTGCTGCCGACATACGTACTGAGAATTTCATGGGCCTGTTCAAGGCAATGGGTATAATCCTCAGCGCCTCCTGTGATTTCAGCAGAGTCCCAAATGCGGAGTGTTGCATCGGAAATGGTCTGGACAGGCGAAGGGCCGTGCCGCTTATGGTTCCCATGAATCAGAACAGCAACTTTGACGCCGCTGTTATTGGACTTGGCCATATGTAGAACTTCTCTGGAGGCCTGTTTAATCCCATTAAGTCAGAGACCCACTTCACGCACCACCCCCTTCACGCCCCACCGAGTTTTTTAAAGCTCAAGAGTCATTTAAAAAATGACAAAAAACCATAAAATTAAAGGGTGTTCAATTATAGCTACACTATAATGTAATGTTTTAAGTCTATATATTTTTTATAATCATAACCATAATGGTAAAGCAAAAATTCAAAAAGCTTAAATTAATACGAAATAGTTTTTAAAATATTATAATAACATTTTTGAAGTTAATTATATAGAAAAATAATTTTCAAACGTTTGGAAATAACCAATTAAGGTTATAATTAGAGTTATAAGCCGAAGTAACAACTGGAATATAATTAAATAAAACCTACGATTTTATTAAACATTTAAAAATAAAGTAATAAATTATATAACATATATAATAAAAAGCTAAGTTTTATTTAAAATTGATAAAGATACGTATATTAATTAAACATGCCATTAATTAACTAAATTAACTCCTGTTTCTTTATAAAATTTAAATTTAAACTTTTAAATAATTAATAAAAATTAATAACTTTGTATTACTTGAAAATTCTAATCTACTATTTTAACAATAGATCGTTTACTTAGTAAGATACAGAATCTATATATATATTATTTGATATATTACGTTTTATCTTTTTTTAATTATTTTTGAACTTATTATTTTGTACCCCACTGTTATAACCTAGCGGTCTTGGCTGCAACACACACAGTCGGACCTCTAAGACTTCAATTCCGACTTAAACTCAGGTATTACGTAACTGGCTTAAAGAACTTAACAGTCCTTATTAATCCACGGATATTAAGCTAACCAAGTTATAAAAGGGCTCGAAAAAATTAAGAGAATTTAATTAACGAAAGAATTTAAGAAGTTTACGTATTTTAAGTTAAGATGAAAATATATTCGTTCGTTATTATTTTTATATAAATAATTTTAACTTATAATATAATTTATTTACTTAAATTACTTTTAATAATTTGCTGTTATTAAACGTAATTATTAAATACTTTATTATTTAGTTTTTTAAGATATTATTATTAATATAAACCGTACGGTTAAATTTAAGAATTAGTTAAATCTTTTAGCCGTTATATGTTATAAGCTTTTGTTTCGTAATATTACTAAACTTTAAATAATATTTTTAATACGATATCGTTTAATAAGTAACTTATTTTTAAAAAAAAAAACCTTTTAAATTTCTGAAAATAATATTATAAATTCCGATAATAAAAAATTCGACTTGATCTGTTTTAAAAGGAAGCTTTACGTTAATTTGATTAGTTAATAAATACGGTTATATAGCTTATTAATAATAAGATCGACCTTATTTATACGTTCGAAAGAATCTGGAATTAATTAAAATTTTAAAAGGGTAAGTTAAAAAGATAAGTTAAGATAAAACAGTTTTATTAACCGGATTAATTAACCTAATTAATATAGCCTATTTCAACAGCTTACGGTAAGGAAGCTGGAAAAGTTTTAAAGCTTATTAAATTTGCCCCTTTCGACGGAACTATTACTAAGTTATAATAATTCCTTACGGAATGCCGTATTTATTTTAAGTATTTCTTAATTAAATGTATAATACTTACTTTTTAAGTTTAGTTCGTTATAAGATAGTTAATTAGAACCGCAGTTATTTGGTTTAAGCTTACTTTTCGTAAATAGGTTATTAAACCCTTTTAATAAAGGTTTGCCGAAATTATAGTTATTTATAACGATTACGAAAAATCTAAGGAAATATTAAAAAAGGTATTCGGAATAGTAAACGAAAAAAATTAAACCCGAAAACAAAATTAAAGATTTGAAGTAAAAAGATTTAATCTTCGAATACCGTAATTCTTTTATTTAACTGGCCTCGAAAGTTAACTAAGGATAAAAAGTATTAATAATTACGTTTTTCGACGGCCTAAAAAAGGAAATATAAAAAAAGCTGTTTAAGAATAAGTAGCCCGGAAAGTTGGTGGATTATATCGCTATAATAGTCAAAATCGACGGCCGATAGTACGCCTAAAAAACTTAATATTTCAAGGAACAACAAAGTAATAAACCAAGATATTTCTTTAATGTCGGTACGCCACAAAAAACGAATATATTTTATTTGACGGTATTAAAACCTATAAAATTAAACGTAATCCAATAACGTAACCCGCGTACCATTAAATGCTTTAATTGCAACAAAATAAGATATAAAGCCTTTTAATATAAGGTGCCTAAAAAGCTACGATAAAATACCTGGATACCCGTTTCTTAAGAATCTCCCCGAAATAACCAAGGCGATAATAACCGATTAATTAACATAATCAGAATTATAAATAATTATAACTTCCTTAAAAAAGTACGATAGAAATTACAAGAAACGAAAAAGCTGTTTTAAATAATTATCCAAAAGCAGCAAACCTTTATTATAAGACCTATAATAGCCTAATAGCTAAAAGAATATGATAAATGGAAAAAAGTTTCAAAAGATAAGTTACTTTCCCGTTCCCAAAAGAAACGGCGATAGCGGTACGAATAATTAGAACTAAAGGCATAGATTAAGGAATACCAAGGTTAGGACGAAAACCTGCTACCAGAACAGCCGGACCAACACGGGAAACTTTATACCATCTAATATAAACGCGCCCGTTACTTTAGATATATAAAAAAACAAGGGTATATCGAAAAACGACTTACGTAAATATGCAATTAAGGATTCGACTTCTATAATTAAAAAAAAAGAACCTTAAAGATTAACGATAATACAAATACCTAAGGACATACGCCTCGAAAAACGTTATCAACATTATTACGGTAATAACAAATTGGCCCGAAAAAAAGACTTGCCCCGATAAAAATCCCATATATTATTTCGGATAGTACGACCATAAAACAAAAAGAAATAGGTTTATTAAATAATTATAAAAACATTTTTAAAAGTAATTAACAACTTAAACTTCCGTTTAATTTTTACGAACGACCTGAACGAACGACGAGAAATTAAAAACGAAATCAAAAAAAGAAACGAAGATATAAGGTAATATAACGCCCAATTTTAAGTACGATAAAAAAAACAAAAAGCCCCCGAACCGAAATATATAAACAAGGAAAACTTTTAAACATAAATCCTCCTATTCGAAATTACTTTACGCCGATAGAAAAAATAATTAAAGTAATTATAGGCCCTTAATTAACAAAACTAAAAGTACATTAAAGCGTTAAAATACGAATTAAAAGACGAACGTTACCTATAGGAAAGCCGCAGAATAATAAAACCCATAAAAGCTAACAGAAGCTTTTCAAAAAGGCTTCAAACGCGACGATAAAAGCTAAAAATAAGTTTATTACCTTATAAATATAAATTGGGATATATTAATTTACCGCATTTATAAATTACAGAATAACAAAACGTAATTATATTACGCCGGACGTAATTAGCCGATTTAGATTATTATAAAAGGAAAAGATGAAACCTTATGTCGTCGAAAACACAAAAGGTTAGGTATTTACTTACTATAATAAAAAGATTAAACGCGGAATTGATTACCTTAAGATCTTCGTTAACGGACGAAACCAGATAGCAGATTTTAATATCGTTCCGATACGGAATTACGATATAATCTTTAGAAAACTATGGTTATATCAGTATAACCCTTTAATCGATTAGATAATTAATTAGCTAAGTTTATTTTATATTTATTTAATAAAAAAAGCAAAATACGAAATGATCTTAATATTTGATCGAAAATAACGACAAATATAGGTATAAGGATACGATAAAAACCTTATTACTTACAAAAACAAGATATACAAGAAAATAAGGGCATTATAAAAAGAATATAACGTATTATGGTTATTATTAAAACGAAGCTGCGAAAAATAGACGATTACTTACAGCATTAACCCCCAAAACCAGATATTATGATTAACGTACTTATATAATACCATAAATATAAACGGTTATTTCGAGGAAGACTCAAAAGAAAATTACTAAATTATAGCAAATAAAATTACAAGATAATCCTTAAGGAAAGGATATTAATTAGATTTTATCCGATTTATATCCTTAACGAAATAAAATTATAGGCATTACGTAAATACCTTAAAGATAAGTTTCGAAAAGGTTATATATAACGTTCCAGTTTATTAGCCGGATATCTTATATTTTTCGTACTAATGAAAAACGGGAAGTTACGTTTAATTGTTAATTATAAGCAGTTAAATGATATTACGGTAAAAAGCAAAATACTGTTACCCTTAATTAATGAAATAAAAGATCGCTTTTACGGAATAGAATGGTTTACGAACTTAAACCTTAAAAAACGATATAATTAAATCCCTATTACCCCAGGACATAAGTAGAAAATAGCTTTTAGGACGAAGTATAGATTCTTTAAATATTTCGTTATATTTTTCGAATTTACGAACGTACCAGTAACCTTTTAGCGAATAGTGAACTGTCTATTTAGGGAATACTTAAATATCTTCGTTTTTTGTTAGCTTAACGACATTTCTATTTATTCGAAATATAAAGGAAAACATATAGGATACGTTTATATAGTTTTTCAAACCTTATAAAACGTTAACTTATTCGTTAATATAAAGAAAAGCCAGTTTTATACGTAAAAAGTGAAATTCCTAAGATATACTATTACTTTAAGATGCATTAAGATAGACTTTAAGAAAATCGCTGTAATATAAAAGTAAAAAATACCTACCAGATTTAAGGAAATACAAACCTTTTTCGGATTTGCTAACTATTACAGAAAGTTTATTCGAAACTTTAACAAAATAATCACCCTATTATCCAAGTTAATAAGGAAAGGAAATAGGTTTCTTTGGACGATAAAAACGGTAACCGCTTTTCAAAAAATCAAACATGTAATTATTAGCGAGCTAATATTAATTATATACGACGCAAGCCGCCTAATTAAATTTAAAACCGACATTTCAGATTACGTTTTAAGCGTAATAATAAAATACCGTAATAATTAAAGCAACCTATATCTTATCGCTTTTTATTTTTACAAGTTAAAAAAAGGAGAATTGAATTACGCCATTCCCGGTAAAGAATTTATGGCCATTATTAAAACTTTCCGAAAATTTAAATATTATCTTAAAGGAAACTTTTACCAGGTTAAGGTATATACCGATTACAAAACTCTTATTCGTTTTATTATTACCAAAGAACTTATAGAACGATAATTACGTTACGCCTAAGAACTAATAAAATACGACTTTATTATTATCTTTTAAAAAGGATTAAAAAACCACAAAGCAAACATATTTAACCGAAAACCGGACCTTAAAAAATAGTAAAAGTTAATTACCAGATCTTCGATATTATACCAAATAAAATACCTATAATTACGATAGATAACAACAATTAAAGCAATACCTTTTAACTTATAGCAAAGAATTTAAAAATATAACGATAACTTATTTAAAAATCAAAAAATGGAAAAAACACTAATCTTAAAAAACCACCAACGAATATTAATGCGAAATATATACGAATATTAGTTATATAAACACCCAGGGATCCACAAAGCCCTAAAACGATTATAACGTACTTATTACTTTTTTAAAATAAAATTAATACTAAAGAAAATACGATAATAATGCTATATTTATAATAAGGTAAAGACTCAACGATACAAACCATACCGAGAATTACAGCCATTATTAATGGCAAAACGACTATGGGATTCGGTTATTTTCGACTTTATTACCAAATTCCCATTTTTAAAAAAACCCCAGCTACGGGCGTATATTACGATAACATTGTCGTAATCGTTAATCGATTTACCAATTCTTTTTTTTAGTATATAATAAAAGTGTAAATGCGGAATAATTAATTTATATCTTTTTATAATATATCCTAAAAATATACCGATTATTAACCGAAATTATTTTAAATAAAAAATAACATTTATTTCGAAATTCTAGTAAGAACTTATAACAT
Source organism: Monosporascus ibericus (assembly GCA_004154915.1). Classification (NCBI taxonomy): domain Eukaryota; kingdom Fungi; phylum Ascomycota; class Sordariomycetes; order Xylariales; genus Monosporascus; species Monosporascus ibericus. Next base: position 24,110 of record QJNU01000532.1, read on the forward strand.
AGCTGGGCCTAAATCACAAATTATTTAACGCGTTTAAACCTTAAATAAACGGACAAATAAAAAGAATTAACCAAATGTTGGAAACCTATTAACGATATTATATTAATTCCGAGCCAAATAATTAGGCCCAAATATTACCTATTACCTAATTAACTTATAATACCAGTTATTATAAAAACATTAAAATAATTTTAACAAACGCCAATTTTAAATTTATATTAAAAGTTTACAAAGATATACGTAACGGATTAATTAACGTTAAAATAATCCTTATATTATATTAACTTAAGTAATTATATGTAAAAATAAAAATAAAACTTAAATTCGTACGAAACTAAATAAAAAATATTATAACCAAAAAAGGTTAAACAGGTTAACCTTTTAAAAAAAAGATGGTTTACTTAGCCACCAAAAATATTCAAACTAAATAACTAAATAGAAAAATCGACTTTAAATATATCGGCCCATATAAAATTATTAAGAGAATTTCAAGAAATAACTATTAATTAAACTTATTACCTAAGCTTAAACTTTATCCAGTTTTTTACGTCTTTTATTTAAGTTAATAACAAATATTATCAAAATTAACATAAGACATAAAAAGAAAATAAAAAGATATATTAATATACGAAATAAAAAGGATTTTAAATGTACCTAAAAAAACGGACTTACTTAATATTTAATTAAATAAAAAGCTTACTTAAATTCCGAAAATACTTAAAGACCCGTTGAAAACCTTATAAATGCTTAACGCTTATTAAAAAGGTTTTATTAATAACGACGGACGCGCCTTAATTAATAATTAACCAATTAATAGGCTTAAATTAATCGACCGGATTTACGACCTGGCTTAACGTAACCGTAACGACCGTTATCTTTAATTATTTTTACTTCTTTTTTAAACGTTTAAACCTTTCCATAACTTCCGTACATTAAATATTACAACGAAACATTTTAACGTTACGGAAACGAAAAAAGGATTTCTATTTACGTAAACGGTTTAAATAACTAAATAATTTAGATAAATATTATTATGCCTTAAGTAATTTCTTCTTAACTATACGTTCCGTTAACTTTACACGATTTCTTTCCGCAATAAGTTTTTTATATTTAAGTTTAAAAGGATTAATTAAATTATAAAAACTCCCGTATTCGGTATAACGCGCACATTTCCCAGAACTATAATACGCTTTATACACCTTATTTTCAAATTTACAATAAAAATAAGAAATTTGAACGACATGGTAAAACTAAAACGTTAATACGTTAACGAAAACGACGTTTTTTAATTCTACCCGATATGATAAATATAAAAAAAAGTTTACTTCTTAAAAACAATAAATAAACAAATTAATCTTTAAGCGCAAAAATCCTAAAAGGGAAAAGTCGTATTATAACCTAACGGTCTTAATTGTAATATATATAATCGGACCTCCAAAACTTTAATTCCGACCTAAATTCAGATATTACGTAACTAGCTTAAAAAATTTAAAAATCCTTATTAGTCCAAAGATATTAAGCTAACCAAATTATAAAAAAACATAAAGAGATTTAAAAGGACCTAATTAACGAAAGAATTTAAACCGCTTAAGTACCTTAAGTTAAGACGAAAATATATACGTTCGTTATTACCATAATTTAAATAGCGTCAGCTTATAATACAACTTAATTATCTAGATTACCTTTAACAATCTGCTATTACCAGACGTAACTATTAAATACCTTATTGCTTAGTTTCCCACGATATTACTGCTAACATAAACCGTACGACTAGGTTTAATAGTTGGTTAAACCCCTTAGCCGTCACACTTAAGTATTTTAAGCTTTTTAAGCTCGCATAACGGTTTAAAGAGTTTAAGGTACTTGGCATTTTTAATCCTTTAAGCCGGTTACGTAATTTTTTAGCTTAAGTCGGGACCAACCTTTTGGAAGATTTAACCGTTTATGTTACAGCTAAAACCGTTAGGTTATAATACGATTTTTCCCTTCCAGGAATTTTGCCTTTAAAAATTAATTATTTATCTGTTAATTTTAGTAAGTAATATTTCCTTTTTTATATTTATTATATCGGATCGAATTAAAAAACGTCGTTTTCGTTAAAGTATTAACGCTTTGGTTTTTTTAAAACGTATTAAACGTTTTAACTTTAATATGTCTTTTTATTTTCGTTGCGAAAAAAAGGGTATAAACTGTAAGGTTGCTCGTGGTTTTGTAAAATACGCGCGGTACGTTCGTTATGGTGGGTTTTATGATGTTTTGGGGCCTTTAAAAACGGAACATTAAAAACTTTTTAATAAAGAAGATCGTTTGGAACGTAAGAAGGAGTAGGTCCGAAAGATATTGCGGGCCGTTGCTAATAAGCTTGATCGTTTGTAAAAACAAAAACGGCTTTTCCGTCATTGGGGTATCGAGATGTTTTGTTATGGTATTAAGAGTGCGGAAGTTATAAAGGAGTTTAAACGTTTCGAAAAGGAGTAAGAGCAGTTAAAGGCGGCGGTTGTTACGGTTATGTTAAGCCAGGTTGTAGATTCGGTCGATTAGTTTGGGTTTATTAATTAGTCGATTGTTAATTAGGGTGCGTGCGTTGTTGCTAATGAAAGCTTTTTAATAGGCATTAAGTGTTTATATGGTTTTTGGTGGGTTTTTAGATGTTTTCTGAATTTGGGTAATTCTTTTATTTAATTAAATATTTAATAAGTTTATTTTTTTTATCTATATTGAGGATTTTCTTTTGTTTCGTAAGTTAATATATCTCTTTTTACCTTTTTTATATTTTATGTTAACTTTAATAATGTTTGCCGTTAACTCAAGTAAGGAAACGTAACAAACTGGATAAAGTTTAACTTCAGGTGGTAGTTTTAATTAATAGTTATTTTCTAAGATTTTCTTGATAATGTTATATGGGCCGATATATTTAAAGTCGAGTTTCTTATTTAGTCGTTTGGTTTAGATGTTTTTGGTAACTAGGTAAACCATTTTTCCTTTTTGGAAAGTTAATCCTTTAACTTTTTTAAATTATAGTATTTCTTTCTTTAATTACGTAGGAAACCGAACTTTGTTTTTATTTTTAGATGTAATTATTTAAGTTGTTTTAATTAAACGATTGCTTTAACGTTAATAGGTTTTTCACGTATATTTTTATAAATCTTTAATATAAACCCGAAATTAACATTTATTAAAGTCGTTTGAATGTTTTTATGGTAATTAATATTATAAGCTAATTATACGATAAATAACTTTTAAATTTAATTATTTTGTTCGTAATAAATATAATATCGTAAGTAAGTTTTGAATATTTGGTTAATGCTTTTAGTTTATCCGTTTGTTTAAGGTTTAAATACGTTAGATAGTTTATGGTATAGATTTAGTTATGCGATAAAGTTTTGCGAAAGTTTCGAAATAAATGTTATTTTTTATTTAAAATAATTTTCGTTAATAATCCGTATATTTTTAAAATGTATTTTAAAAAAATATAAGTTATTTATTCCGCGTTCATATTTGTATTATATAATAAAAGAATTTAAAGAAATCTTTATAAATTAATTAGCGATTATAAAGATATTATCGTAATATATACCCGTAACTAGGCTTTCTGATCATAAAAGTTTGGCAATAAAATTAAATATTATTAAATTTTATGGTCGTGTTACGACTGGTAATAGTTATAATTTTCCATATGGCTTGTGTCGTCGAGTTTCTGCTTTATTGCAGATATGGTATTATTATCGTATTTCTTTTATTATTGATTTCATTTTAAGAAAGTAATAAATGCGTTATAATTGTTTTAAGATTTTGTGGATTCCTGGGTATCCGTATAATTAATGTTCGTATATGTTTCGTATTAATATTTCTTGATACCTTTTTAAAACTTAGATTTCTTTCCATTTTTTTATTTTTAAGTAAATTATCGTTATATTTTTAGATTTTCCGGTATAAATTAAGGGGTGTTATTTTGATTATCGCTATTTGTCGTAATTGCAGGTATCCTTTTAACGTAATATTAAAAATCTGGTGGTTAATCTTAATTACTTTTTTTTTCGGAATTTGGTTTTCGATTAAATACATTTATTTTACTGTTTTCCGATCTTTTTTAATAGATAATAACGAAGTTATATTTTGCTAGTTTTTCAGCGTAACGTAATTATCGTTCCGTAAGCTTTTTGGTAATAATAAAATAAGTAAGGTTTTTATAGTTGGTATATACCTTAACCTAGTACAAATTTCCCTTAAAGTAATACCCAAATTTTCGAAAGGCTTTAATAATAACCATGAAATTTTTTTTCGGAAATGCTGTAATTTTCTTTTTTTAATTTCTAAAAATAAAAAGCCGTAAAGTATAAGTTACTTTAATTATTGCGATATCCGGCCGTTACGTTTAAAGCGTAATCCGAAATATCGGTTTTAAGTTAAATTAAACGGTTTAAATCGTACATAATTAATATTAGCTCGCTAATAATTACGTTTTTAATTTTTTTAAAAGCCGTTTTTATTTTTATTATTTAAAGGAATTTATTTCTTTTCCTTAATAAATTAAATAATGGTGTAATTATTTTGTTAAAATTTCGAATAAACTTTTTAAAGTAATTAGCAAATCCGAAAAAAACTTATATTTTTTAAATTGTAGCGAGCGTTTTTTATTTCTATATTATAGCAATTTTCTTCAGGTTTATCTTAATATATCTTAAGGTAATACTATATCTTAAAAATCCTACTTGTTACGTATAGAACTGGTTTCTTTTTATATGAATTAATAAGTTAACGTTTTATAAAATTTAAAAAACTATATAAACGTATCTTATATATTTTTTTTATTTTTCAAGTTAATGAGAATGTCGTCGAGGTAACAAAATAACGAAAATGTTTAAATATTTCCTAAGTATATGGTTAATTATTTGTTAAAAAGATATTAATAGGTTCGTTAATTCTTAAAATATAACGAAATATTTAAAAAAAAAAAAAAAAAAAAAAAAAAAAAAAAAAAAAATCCTTATTTCGTTTTAAATATTATCTTTTATTCCTATTCTAACTCAATACGGATTTAATTATATCCTTTTTTAAGATTTAAGTTCGTAAATTAAGTTATTCCGTAAAAGTAATTTTTTATTTCGTTAATTAAGGCTAACAATATTTTGTTTTTAACCGTAATATTATTTAATTATTTATAGTTAATAATTAGGCGTAGCCTTTCGTTTTCTCTTGGTACGAAAAATATAAGATATTCGGCTAATAAATTGCAATATTACATATAATCTTTTTAAAGTTTATTTTTAAGGTATTTACGTAATACCTATAAGTTTATTTCGTTAAGGTTGTAAATTGGATAAAATTTAGTTAATCTTCCTTTTTTAAAAATTATTTTATAATTTTATTTGCTGTATTTTGGTGATTTCGTTTCGAATTTCTTTCGAAATAGTCGTTTATATTTGTGGTATTATAAAGATACGTTAGTTATGGTTTCTGGTTTTGGGCGTTAATGCTGTAGGTGATCGTTTATTTTTCGCAGTTTCGTTTTAATAGTAGCGATAATGCGTTATATTTTTCTGTAGTCCTTTTATTTTTTTTATGTTTTGTTTTTATAAGTGGTAAGGTTTTTGTTATGTTTTTATGCCTGCATTCGTCGCTATCTTCGATTGAATGTTAAAACCTTTTTCGTACTTTTTTTCTTTTTATCGAATAGATATAAAGCGAATTTTATTTACTTCATAGTTTAATCGATTAAGGGGTTATATTAGTATAGTTATGGTTTTTCGAAGATTATGTCGTAATTCTTTTTCGGAACGATATCGATGTTTGTTGTTTAGTTTCTTCCGTTAATGAAGATTTCGAGGTAATTAATTCTGCCGGTAATTTTTCCGTTATCGTAGGTAAATACCTAACCTTTTGTGTTCTCGGCGATGTAGGGTTTTATTTCTTTCCTTTTATAGTAGTTAAAATCGGTTAATTATATCCGGCGTAATATAATTACCTTTTGTTGTTTCCTAATTTATAAATCCGGTAAATTAATATGTTTTAATTTTTATTCGTAAAGTGATTAAGTTATTTCCGGTTTTTATCGTTACGTTTAAAGCTTTTTTAAAAAGCTTTTGCTAACTTTTATGGGTTTTATTATTTTACGGCTTTTTAATAGGTGGCGTTCGTTTTTTAATTTGTTTTTTAATATCTTAATACGTTCTTGATTTTGCTGATTCAGGGTTTATAGTTACTTTAATTATCTTTCCTGTCGGCGTAAAGTAGTTTCGAGTAAGAGGATTTGCGTTTGGAAGACTTTTTTGTTGATGTATTCTGGTTCGGGGGGTTTTTATCCCTTTTGTCGTTTTTGGAATTGGGTACCGTATTACCTTATATTTTGGTTTTTCTTTTTTTTTCTTTTTTCTTTTCTAAATTTCGTTTTTAATTTTTTGTTGCTTATTCGGGTTGTCCGTAAAGGTTAAACGAAAGTTCAAGTTGTTAATCATTTTTAAGAATACCTTTATAATAATTTAGTAAACTTAATTCTTTTTTCTTTTTTTTCGATCGTATTATCCGAAATAATATATAAGATTTTCGTCGGGGTAGGTTTTTCCTTCGGGTTTACTTATTACTGTCGTAATAATATTAATAACGTTTTCCGCGGCACATATCCTTAGGTGTTTATATTATCGTTAATTCTTAGGATCTTTTCCTGCTTAATTATGAAAGTCGAATCCTTGGTTATATATTCGCGTAAGTCGTTTTTTAATATATCGTTGTTTTTCCATATATCTAAGGTAATGGGCGCGCTTGTATTAAATGGCATGAAGTTTCCCATATTAGTTTGGCTGTTTTAATAATAGGTTTTTATCTTATTTTTAATATTCCTTACTTTATGCGTTTAGTTTTAACTGTTTATACCGCTATCGCCGTTTTTTTTAGGAATGGGAAACTAACATATTTTCTTAAAGTTCTTTTTATTTATTATATTCTTTTAGCCATTTAATTACTATAGGTTCTATCATAAGGGTTCGTTATTTTTAAATAGTTGCTTAAAATAGCTTTTTCGCCTTTTATTATCCCTGTTATATTTCCTTAACCGGGTTATATTCGTTTTTAATTTTGATTATATTAATTAATCGGTTGTTATCGCCTTAATTATTTCGGGAGGGTTTTTAAAAAACCGGTATCTAATTATCTTATCGTAGCTTTTTAGGTGCCTTATATTAGTACGCTTTATGTCCTATCTTGTTACAGTTGAAATATTTAATAATGCGACGGTCGCGTTACTGGACTGCGCCTAATTCCATAGGTCCTAGTGCCGTCCTATGAGATGTATTCGTTCCTTATGGCGTGCCGATATTAGGGAAATGTTTTAGTTTATTACCTTGTCGTTCCTTAAAATGTTAAGTCTTCTAGGCGTATTATCAGCCGTCGATTTTAACTGTTATGGCGATGTAATTTATTAACTTTTCGGGGCGTTTATCCTTAAATGACTTTTTCTGTATTTCTTTTTTTAGGTTATTAAAGAATATGGTTATTAATACCTTTTGTCCCTAGTTAACCTTTAAGGCTAGTTAAACGAAGGAATTGTCGTATTTAAAAGTTGATCTTTTTGGCTTTAAATCCTTGATTTTATTCTTAGCTTTAATCTTTTTGTTTACTATTTCGAATGCTTTTTTTTTAACTTTTCCTTAAACCTTTCGTAATCGTTATAGATAGTTATGGTTTCGGCAAACCTTTATTAGGGGAGTTTAATAACCTACTTACGAAGGGTAGGTTTAAACCAGGTGGCCGCGTTTCCGATTAATTGTTTTACGGCGAACTGGATTCGGGAGGTAAGTGTTGTAAGTCTGATTAGGAAGTACTTAAAATAAGTACGGCATTTTGTAAGGAACTGTTATAGCTTGGTGGTAGTTCCGTCGAAAGGGATAAGTTTGGTAGGTTTCAAAACTTTTTCGGCTTCCTTGCCGTGGGCTGCCTAGGTAGGTTGTATAGGTTAAGCTGGCTGATCTGGTTAATCGGCTTATTTTATGTTCGCTTATTTCTTTTAGTTTAATTTTTTAAGCTTTTAATTGGTTGCGGGTTTCCTTAAGCGTATTAGTAAGCTCGATTTTGTTATTAGTAAGTTGCGTAACCGTATTACTTAGCCAGTTAAGTTGTCGTAAACCTTTTTTCTGGGAAAAACTAGGTTAAGTTTCCTTATCGTCGGAATTTATAATATTATCTTCGGGGATTTAAAAAGTTCTTTTAAAAACGGGTTACTTACTGGACGATATAATATTAAGAATATTGCTTAAAATCTGATAATTTTATTAAATAAATACTTGTAACGTATAACGGTTAAAAGGTTTAACTAATTATTAAACCTAATCGTACGGTGTATATTAGCAGTAATGTCGTAAAACTAAGCGATGGGGTAAATAATAATTACGTTTGGTAATAGCAGATTATTAAAGGTAATCTGAGTAACCAAGTTATATTTTAAGCTGAAGTTAGTTAGATTATGGTAATAACTAGTGTATATATCTTCGTTTTGGTTCGAGGTGCTTAAGCTGCTTAAACCCTTAAGCATCTTGAGCCCTTTGAGCTCGCATGACGGCTTAAAAAGTTTAAGGTGCTTGGCACTTTGAGTCCTTTGAGCCGGTCACGTGACTTCTTGGCTTAGGTCGGGACCAACTTTTTGGGAGATCCGACCGTTTGTGCTGCAGCCAAGACCGCTAGGTCATAACACTTAGCTTAAGGAGATAATTATGTCGTTAGATGTAGGTTACTTATTAGCAAACATATTATTTTTATTCGATTTTTATATGTAAAACATATTAACTTTACGATAATTTAGCTTCTTTAGCAATATATAATAATTAAGATAATAAGAGTAATATTATTATAATGCCTTTGATTAAAGCAATTTAATTATAAAGTTCTTTTTTGTTTTTGCGATTTTATTTAATTATAATATTAAGAGTATAATTGAATTCGGTAGGATTAAAGTATGGAATTATTAATAAGGTTATTTAACAGGGAAACAGAATTGGTATACGTAATATTTGGGACCTATATATTTTAGGTATGTTCCGATATATTTTTGATTTTCCGAAGTAACGTACTGTTTTTCGCAAAAGTAATATTTTAACATTTTAATACTTATATAATTACTTTCTATTCCTCGCCCGGCTTTTATTAACTTGGTAATATTATTTTATTTTATTTGTTATTTATTAAGGAATTAATATAATTAATATTAACTTACGAAATAAAGCCGAAAAGTTTTAAATTAAACGATTTACGCGTTCGCGAACCTTTCGATTAATATAATAATTAATACGCGCTTTGTAGCAACTTAGCGAATTTACAGCTTGCCTAACCTTAATCCGTATATATTACCGTTACCATAGCTTTAGGATACGACGCTTTAAGCATTTTTATTATCCCTAGCGACGATATATAATCCCTTCCGCCGCTTTTTAAAATATCTACCTTTAGCAGTACGCCTGTTCCGCCCTTTTCCATAAGTTTAACGTTTATTATTAACGATAAAAACCTTAAACGCCACCTTTAGGCCGCGTTCCCAGGGTATACGATATCTGAACGGATAAGGGATATAGCGATATGGTCGTAACAATTCGGATACGATATTTAACGCGCCGGAAAGCGCAAGTGGGTATGTAAGGTATGTATTCGCAAAAAGTACCTTAATCCTGCCGCCTTTTTAATACGCGGTATATAGAATTATATGAATTATTTTTATTATACGCATAAGATTGCGGCTTTTAAAAAGAAAACGAAGTTACGATTTTAAAGTTAGGTTAAAGCGCGTACGAAAGTAATGCGAAAGGTTTTCCGATTCCTTTCCATCCTCGATTTTTTTTCGGATTTAACGTTTATAACCTTCGCCATTAAGCCTTTATTAATACGTTAATTAAAATTTCGATAAAAAGCAATTCCGTCGCCTTTTAATTAACTGGATCGTCGAAAGGAATTATCTATTTACCATCGTTAAAAAGGAAAAGTTACGAATTATCTTCGAATACTTTAACCTTTATGTAAAGAATTAAGATATTTATGTCTTTGCCATTATTATTAAAATACTTATTACTTACGTTTTTTACGAACATAAGCAATAAATAATAAAGATATTATTACGTTCGCCGGGTCTTATTTATATTACTTTTAACGGCTGGAAGTTAGGTAATCGCCATTCGTTTTATAAGACCTGTTATTTTTTCGGTAATAAAGAAAATTAGCCTTATAAGCTGATCTTAAGGTTACTTAATATAACATTACGCCATATAGGCGCTAATATAGCCGTAAAGATTCTTAACGTAATTAATATTTACGGGATTAAAAAAAGATCGGTTATTTTATTTTTGATAACGCGAAAAATAACGATATAGCATTAAAGGTGATCGGTAACTAATTTGACTTTAACGGGGCATACCGCCGTAGCCGCTGTATAAACTATACGCTTAACCTCTCTGCGAAAGCCCTATTATTTGATTACGATATTAAGGCGTTCGAAACTTGCATATACGGCGAAAAAGCGCTTACCATTACCGAACACGAACTTTAGCGCAAAAAGGGCCCCGTCGTAAAGCTTTATAACCTAGTTGCTATTATTTATCGCTCGGATAAGCTTTTTAATATATTACGGGTTATTTAAGCGGATCAAATCGCCGCTTTTACCAACCTACGGATTAGAACGTAAATATTACGGTTGCACCATACCGCAACGCCAGGAGCACAAAAGATTAGCGGAATGATCGTAATTGTGGCAATCATTCTGGTGCTTACAGCTGCATATACACTGGAGCTGTTACGGTACCCCCGAACCGTAACAGTAAAAACCCCTTAATGTAAAGCTTAATAACGTAACGCGCTGGTTTTTGCACTTATATATGATCCGTCGAACGCTTACGTTACGCCCATTTTTTAATATGTTAATCTTTAGGTATAGGTACGAATAGAAGATTGAAAATTATATACGAAAAGGGCGTATACAAAAGGGTGTTATTATACCTTATATCTTATAGGTAAAAAACTAGCTAACAAACTACGATTAGGAAATCCTAAAGCTTACGGCGGATATCCTTATATATTACGAAAATGCGGTTAAGATCTTCGAAAATAACGGCATACGGCGGTTACGAAAGCGTAAATAATTAAGTTCGTACGGTAACATATGGGATATAATCTTAAGTTTCGAATTTTTTCTTAATACGTTAAAGAAATTTAAAGCACGCGTTGAAAAACTTTTTAATTCGCGATATATAGCTACGAACCTTAACCTAACCTGGCTAAAATTAAACGATTATTATACGAAGCTGAAGGAAACCCCGATATATATTATTGCCTTCGCGTTTTATCCTGCATATCGGTGGCGCTGGCTCGAAAAGAATTGGGCCGATTATCCCGAATGGATTTAATACGTTCGCGATCAGGTAAAAGGTATATAGTTAAAGGGATACGCCTATATAAAGGTGTTGTTACGGGCGGAATACGGGCGACCAGTTAAAAGAGCGAAACGTTATTATAATTTGTTATAATAACGCTTCGAATAATTACGATATAGCCTTAATACCGTAGGATTAGACGATTCGGTTAATATAGAAATTCGGGATGTTTTTAACGAATATAGGGCTTGGTATATGGATTTCAAGTCTAAGGATCGGAAGGTTTAGGACTTTATTATATATTAGATACGAAAGAGCGTAAAATATTCTCGCCTCTTTAACATGGCTTTTGATTTCCTAATAATATAACTTATGTTAATAAAATGTAAGCGCGTTTTTTTTTTAGCTGCAGGCCGAATAGTTAACGAATTACGTAATAGGCTAAATGTTATGTTAATCGAGATATGTTAAACGTTACGTTTGTGGTATAAGGCTGGAATAATTAACAACTTCGATATATTATTTACATCTCCGGATAAAGCCCGAAAAATAGCGAAGCCTAACGTTATAACTGATAAAAAAATCAAAAAGTGGGTAACGAATTAAATCAACGTTATATTAAAGAATGAGATGCTTAACGATAAAAAGGATTCGTTATTCGTTACGTAGGAAGGCGACCTTCCTTAAAGCTAGCTATATACATATACTTTAACATTAAGAACGTTCCTTAAGATACCCTAAAACGGTCCACCGATATCCACCGATGGCCATCCATTTGGCAATTTTGCCTGTTCCATCCATATATTTTTGTATGGTCGTGGATGGACGTCAATCCACTCCACGGGGGTGGTTGGTCGCGTGGATTGAGTTGCTTCGACCTCTGGTCTATCTACATCACCGAGTTGATGACGGCAACAGCCATTCCAGTGCCGGCAACCATCCACATATCCACTCCCTCAGCTCGACCAAGCACGTCATTCGTCGGTGTTGGCTCAGCCGCAGTGGCTCAGGTGCCAGGTACGGCCGTCGGGCCCCTCGCCGAGAAGGGGGAAGAAGTCGTGCCCTTTCTGGGATGCGCGTCAGCATAGCACTCCGCATAGGCGATGGTGATGTTCAGCCACTCCTGCTCGATGGGGTCATAGCGCTCCCATGTGATAGGACACTCCGAGGCAACTTCGCCGACCGTGGAGGTCTTTGCCGACCACCACGACGCCGCTGCGCTGCGGTAGGACAAGTAAGCGGCGCTCGCGCTAAGCGGCGCATCCATGGAGAAGCCGCACCACAGCGACCCCGTGACCGCGCAGCTTAGCTTGTCGCGCCCGGTGGCCGTAGACCAGCACGGCTCGAGCTGCTTGTCGACGTACGCGTCAATAGCATCTAGCAGCGTGCCGGTTGTCTTTGGCATGTCGAATTATTCTATCATGTTCTTTATCGCGCACACCCAGGGGTCCGGGGTCCGAGTACGAGCCGGGCCTTCTATCTCTATCGGCACCCGTATGGGCATAGCGGTTGTTTGCATTACGATGCGTGGGCGGCAGTAGCCGTGTCGCAAAAGCGAGGCCGCTATTGCATTGCTAACAATGGCGTTATATACGGTCAATTCTTAACTGTGACAAGCCGCAAAGGTAAGGAGGGCCGCAGTCTTCATTTTGGTGGCTTTCGTTCAAAGCAGCTTAGCAACTGAAGACAGAATAACTTCAGAATGGAAGGTTACTTATCTCTAAGGGTTTAATAGGCGCCTTGGAGGAAGGCAGGGTACAAGGCGATATGCATGGGCCTTTTACTCCTATTGGTAGTTAAGAGTCCACTAAGGTACTTAGCGAAATAGCCCGCTTATAGGACCCCTAGCTATAGGTATCGTAAGGTTGTTATAGAGGCCTCTAGAGATATCACACCGTTACACAGAAGATACTTCTTGAGATTGAGCTATCTTCGGTCTCATTGGCCTAGACCCAAATACCTGTCGACCTGTCATAAGGAGCAATCCGTATGTTGCCGGGCCCTATACCCTTACGGAATATAACTCAGATTTATAAGTCAGACTATAACTAACTAATTCAAATGCTAAGCATGGGACGTCTACTATTGGTGTTGGTAATGGTGCTATTTCTCCATACATATCGCATAAGGACTACTGCACCTATTTATCCTAGGCAAATTCAGGATAACGCTCCCACAAAGCTTTTAGGCACTCCCGCTTACGATAACGCTGCAAATCTGGCCAGCCATGCCTCCGATAGATATCCTGCATTACAGGAATGACCTTATCCGAATCCGAGAAAATCATATAAATGTCCAAAACTAACCTTGGGCTTTTAGGAATAAAGTGTAATTTCCGGAACTCGTCCTTAAGAACCTCGAAGAAATCTGTAATAGCCCAGGTCCCGCATTCAGCCATCCATAGGGCCTCGTTTTCAGGCGCGTAATCGTACGGGTCATTCTGAAGCATTTCCCGCGCCGATGCAACTTTAATCTCGTGAGGGCATTCGTACCAGTGTATGATGCCGAGCTTCGTGTCAAGCAGAATGACCTCGATATTTCGCCCGCCCCAAGTGAGACCCACAACGTGGGGAGGCACATCATCAATTATGCCGGCTCTTTCCGATAAAAGTCTGAGGGTCTCGCCGTCAACCTGGCGGAGGCTGGCCTCCTGGCCCTGCTTCTGCCAGTCGGCGAAAGAGCACGAAGGGGCGCCTTGGAGCCTATCCTCATAGCTCGGTTCACGTATGTATGGCAGATGACAGAGAAGGGAGAGGACCTCGTCCGTCTTACCCATGCATTCAAGGTAGGGCTTTATGTTGGGCCACCCCCCTACGGGCGGCTCGATGATATCCGATTCACTAAGATACATTTTGGTAAGGAAGTCGTAGTAATCGCGGACGGCGGCAACGGTTGCGTCCCGTGAGTAGGTAAACTCATCAAGGCTCGGCATTTTGAGGCGCGGCGGAGTTCAGAAAAATAACATGGGAAAGAGAGAAGAGAAGGTGGGATGGTCGAAAGGAAGAAGCCTACTAGTAAAATAGCGGCAGGACCGACCATGGACTCCACCCGGTTAAACCGTCAACAGGCCTTGTTGGTGCATATTCTCGGCCCGTATTTTACCGAGCCAATCAAACAACAAACCGACCTTAAATGTGAGTGTTATCGCCCGGAAGTTTGAAGCGAGGTCTTAGTTTGGTATATTGCTTACAAAAAGACGAGGGGCAGATATGGCAGTCCCAGGCCAGTGAAGTCGTAATAGGATTTCCGGGTATGTTTCTAAGTTCATTATTATTCAACCTCGCATAAGATTACGCATAAAGCCGCCTTCTTAATTCCTAATCTCCTACTTGGAAAAGGTGAAAGAATAATAAGTGGTGTGGAATTGTACCGTTACTTCCAACCAAGCATACTAGACTGTTCTTGGCGAGGAGGACGGAAAGATGTTAATAGCAGTATGTGTTGCATGATCCTTAAGAGTGTGGCCAGGAGCTTTGGTAAGAAGCTAAAGATTATTGCGGATGGTTAACTTATTTCATCGTACCTGTAAGTTGCCAAGATGAGCTTTTACCGTTAAGGAAGTCTGGCGAGACGTCCGTATTTCAGAATAGGAGTGGCAGGTTATTTTGTTAGGTCCTTTCCTTGGGCTTTCTAGTCTTACCTACCATCTTGACGATGTTGTGTACGGGAAGGTAGTATTAACGTCAACATCAATATTAGGCATTTTAGCCGCT
This sequence comes from Monosporascus ibericus, assembly GCA_004154915.1. Lineage (NCBI taxonomy): Eukaryota > Fungi > Ascomycota > Sordariomycetes > Xylariales > Monosporascus > Monosporascus ibericus. The sequence goes on from QJNU01000532.1 coordinate 39,165, forward strand.
AATAAAACAAATAATGATTAAAATACTGCCAGCACCGACTATAGTATAGTCCGAACTTTAATCATACCGTAGATTATTGATAGGGTGGTAGCCTAGCTATTTGACATGGATGCAACGTTAAGGATGAACTTGGCCGGAGCGCATTAGTCCCGTGATAGATTCGTCCGTCTCGTCTACTATATGTTAAGAAGCCATTTATGCCGTTTGTGTGCGAAGATTCCTCTTTTCACTCACTCGAATTTCGAGTAAGGGGCGGAGAACTTGCGTTGCGTGCAGACGAGGTCTGAGGACAGTTCGGGTATTGAAGTTCACAAATTGAGCCGGAAAGCGTAGCGAAGGGGGTATCTATCCCATTCCCTTGATCGCCTTTATACGTACCTGTGTATATGAGAGTGCTAGTTATAGCCATTCCTCGTTCCGACAAAGCTCAGGGCCCACCATTACGTACGCTGCTGTCCTGGCAAACATCTTGTCCAATATCGGAAAGGGTTAAATGGGTGTCCAATCTGATAATTAACATCGTTAGTCGTCTTCCTCCAGCACTTACTTTAAGTTCTGAGTATTACCAGGCATGGCGGCACAACCTTCTTCCATGCGAAAAAAATTCATAGTGAAGCACATCAGCCAAACTATCTATATCAGAATGATTAGTTCACATTAGGTGCATCTTTAAGACTCTCAGTATCCCAGGTAGATAGACTCTGTACGCGATTTATGTTCAATCCGACTATCCAGGCAACCTCGAAGTTCATAAGAGGACCACCAACTACTTTGAGTGGGTTGCTCTATTGAAAAGCCTGGTGAGTATCCTGACTCAAACTTATCTACTGTAGTATATAGAAGGTCTTACTTGCCAAGGAAATAGGGGAAGCTCAGGTTGCTCTGGGGTGCATTCCTTACCTCAGCGAGGATTTCATCGGAAGAATAACTAAGAGGTGTATCTCGTCTGACGGGTTGCGAATTGAAAAGGGCTGTCCCTTTTTGAGATACTGTGGCCTTTAGAATAGCCGAAAGCGGGTGACTGGTGATAACACAGCCGATTACCCGAGTGTGGCCTTGATCCATAAGGCCCCTTGTCTCCGAAACTATATATTCATCGACTTATCACCCTTAAATTGGAACGCGCAGTACCTGGCGCTTCGGCGATGTGCTCATTATTTTCCAAGCCAGCCACGCCACAGTGACTGCAGCACTGAAGTGGTACAGGGTCGCTGACATAGTCGCGACAGAGCAAGGCGGTATGCTGAACGTGATAAGTAGGTTGCTGGGATGATTCTCCAAATTGAGGCGGAGGGGCTAGTCGTACATGTACTTGAATAGGCAAAGGAATAATGAGGTTCCGCTCTGAGCCTGCTCGGTTAGAACTAAGGAGGTAGTTGAAGGACATATCTGTTACAGTCGTGATGTAACAAAGGAAGCCAGCCTATCATTCTCTACTGCCAGAAGTTCAGTCATCTAACACGTTCGTTTACTATATATATCGGAATCGGAAAACCAACCTGTACCTTTTAACGGGGGGTATGGGTAGTAAAAGCATGCCAAGTCTAGTTAGGGTTATAATGAGATCTCAAAACAAGCACTGCTCTGAGCGACATCAATATGTCGTGTAATTAATTATATTGTAAGCGTATAAAAGTCGTAGTAACATAAAGAGGGTGTGTTTTTGGACTATGCCATCGTCCTGGGAGCCTATGGCGATAAAATGCAAGCCCCTTTCTGTCGTGTTAAGCGTACTCGCTGGATCTAAGGGATAAATTATGTTGGCCTCCGGATTGTTGATGCCGTGGCAGAAACGCAAACGAACTGTAAGATTTAAACGTAGTTACAGGAAATTTAAAGGTGACAGTGAACATTATGCCCGAAATATGTGCGATTAAGCGGAAGTCTCGAGACCTTCGGATCCCTGTGTTTTGTTGGAGAACCACAAGTCGTTAGGATAATCGTTGGGGACAATACATGGACTATCAATTGATAAGGGATGCATACGCCGACGGAGCTGTACGACCTTTTTATACCCGGAGGCGCCGACTGGTACACCCGGTCGTCGTACGGCAAGCTGTGGCTGGACGTCGCGGTCGACGACTCCGGCTTTTACCGCATGCCCAAGGCGGCCGCCGCGTACGGGCTGGGACCATGGGCTGATGTATGATGCGCACCAGAGGTACATCCTCGACGCCCTGGACGCGTACACGGGCGCCGGAGGGACCGTAACTCCCCCGGGCCGTCCTGTACATCGTGCCGACCGCTAACGCCACCGCCATCACGTTCTCCCCGATCTTCACGGGTGATGTGTCGACCTGCGCCGATATGCACGTCGCGAAAAGGCAGTCACGTTCGGCATCGATACCTATGAACCGTGGCTCCATCTCGTGCTGAGCCACGAGGTAGGCCACACTATGCGCCTTCCCGACCTGTACCCTTTCGACGGGCAGTCCACGGGGTTGTGGGGGCGACGAAGTGAACGATGCAACATTGGCTTTGGACGGCAAGAGTGTTTAGAGCGTTCCTGGGTGGGACGTGACGGTCACGGTTATAGCGCAAAATGTGAAGAGCGCTAACAGCTTGTAGCTTTGTGGGAATGATGTCGACAAGGTAATCGGGAAGTACAAAGGCATAGAGGTTTGGGTTTCTTGTTCTTGACTGAATGTCATGATTTAATATTAGCATCAGCCGTACCTTCGGCCATACGTTCGGCCAGACTCTCCATGCAGGGACGATTACTCTAAGAGCCAGTCGAGCACCAACTCCAACAACCAGGTCGAGATTGACGGGGTTCACGGATTGTCAGAGGATCAGGGCGATAGCACTAACGAAGATCCCTCATGAATGCCTAAGTTGCCCGTTCTCAAGGTCCCCGATGCTCTTATCAACAATGGTCCGCGAGGTTCTGATGCCTTTGAGCTCCGCGAGCTCCTCGCCGTAATTCAAGCGGCCCTGTTCGATGCTGACAATATCCGCACCTATTTCAGCCACTATAACAAGGTATAATCTGGACATGAACTTGAATGCTAGAATTGATGGGTACCCAGCGATGTTCTATGTCATCTCTACCGACGACATTCGCATAATCTGCGAATGGATCAAGCATGGAGGCGATCCCAAAGGGACATGAGGCCCCAATGCCTTCCCCCTAATCGCCTTTTCCATTCTTAAAGGAGGTCAAAATATGAACCAGGCCTCACGGATACTTAAGATCCTCTTGAGATTAGGCGCTGAGCCTCGAGCCATCCCTAAGGCCTTCTATGACCTCTTCTGTCGAGACCTCCCGGAGGACCGATCATCTGAGGAGGAAATTCACAACCTTGATGACGACAATAAGCGATGGTGCTCAGCGCATGTGCGAGCATACCTTGCCAAGTCCCTGAGCCTGTCACAACGCTATGACCTCTACAGATCCAGCAAGGTCAAGCCGCACTCTGGCCGTGAGAAGGAGCTGCTGATTCGACAGGATGCTGAAGAAGTTCCAGGCCTTCCCCAGATGATCGTCCCTCAGTCGATTGCGACGCGCTGGCTCAAGAATAAGCAGCTTGTGTAAGTTTAAGATTCCCATCCACATAGTGTACCTCCTATGGCTGACCTTGATAAGCTACCTGGCTCTGCAGAAGAAACCCCCCCTTATTTTAGTTTTCGCAGGGCCTTAGCGGTCACGGCAAAACAGAACTCTCGCGAAGATTCGGGGATCTCATGTCATTCGAACTGCACGTGGTGGACTGCACCATATTCAAGCACGACAATGAGTCGCTCGGACCATGGGCCCCTATTCCGGATATGAGGACGGCTCGCCATTAAACAACTCTTCGGTCCGCAAGGCGGGGTGCCGCTACATTGTCTTTATGGACGAGTTCGAAAAGACAAGCAAGGACATCCACAACACGGTTTTGTTGCATTTTCAAAACGGTCAGTAGACACAGGTAACTACATAGCCGTCAAAAATTCGCGTACTAAATAGGATGGAACAGGGCGGTACGAGGATAGTCGTAATGGAAGGATTATTGACTTCTCCAAGACAATTTGGATTCTTGCCACGAACAAACTCGATGATAGCATTCATGCTTTCTGTGGCGCCAACAAACAGATCCTCTTCAAATCAGAGACGAGGAGGCTCAGGATAAGCTGGCGGGGAAGCTCTGCCGCCAGCTCCGCAAGGAGTTTTCGGATACTTCGGGGCTCCTCTCGGCGGTCGCATCACAGAGATCTTACCGTTCCTCGTCTTTTCGCCGCAGGAGTCGGCCGTCATTGTTCACAAAGTGTTGATGGGTTTGGAGACTGCGGTCTCCAGGCGTGTGCATCTGGCGCTAAACAGGGAGCAGGACGCCTATGTCGGAAGCATCCGCATCCGCATCGAAAATGACGCAACGGTATGCTCTATCATCGCGCGTGATTATTATGGCAAGGAGATTGGTGCGCGGAGCATTGCCCAGGCCGTGGAGCGGATTGTCCAGGATCCGCTTATTAGCCAGTATCTGGAAAATGGTCATAGGTTTGATGAGAACCAGCCCATTGCCGACTTTAATGCCGATGTCAACGTTGACAAGGAGGTTGAAGTTAGATTTATGACATGATGATGGTTATCGTACTACTTGATCTACCCGCCTATTTGTTCCCGAACCCCGATGATACATTATTATCCCGCCAGTATACCATCCTCGATAGCTAGAAAAGACAATACTAAGGATCCACTGAACGCGAACGAGACTTCATGGTGGGAAGAGGTCAGGAAGAACATCTACAGAGATGAAGTTTTTCCGACTTCGGAGCATGCTTACGGGCAAGGTCTACGCTCGCTCAAGCAGCGGCCCATCCTCGAGATGGTCGTCAGGAAGGGGCGGCAAAGGCACCGTGGCAAACACAACTAGAAAACCAGAACAACTCATCAATTAGATTTCACTTCTCTGTAGTAGCCGTGGAGTGATATTAGGCCCAAGCACATACCCAAGCCGACAATGTCAGCAAGCAGCATCAGCCCAGAAGTGTTCGTCATGCGGCGCGTGCATTGCAGATGTGGGTTGCTCGAATAACAGAGTAGGTATTCCGCGTCAGAGTATCGCCTCGCCCGGTAGGAGACCGTTCCTCCACGGCATTGCCGAATGCTCGTTCGCCCAAGACAGCATCACATCGTAGTCGGTGCATTCATGTTCCGAGCCCCAGCCCGGACCGGCGTCCGTCTCGCCCTCTAAGTTAGTGTCCGCGGCGCACATGATAGACTGGCGGAGGTAGTCGATGCAGTGCGCCGTGTGATGCGCTACCTCCTCCGTCAGCTCGATGCCGTCGTATCCTTGCTGGTAATGCTCTACGATGTAGGACAGGCAGTGAAGCTGGTGGAAGACCGACATCATGTACGCGGGCCCGTCGGACGTCCGGTTTATGGCTACCGTGTAAGGCTCGCTGAGGATGTCGTAGGAACCGTAATCGGGAATCTGGACGTAGCCTCTAGCGGCTATCGAAGCCAACGTTAATCAGCCACGTCTTCAGCAGATGCTCGGTCACTGACCTGCGCTCAGCGGTATCCAGCTATGAAGCGTGTGGAGCGTGTCGTCTTCATCGAAGAGCATGTCGTCGCGCACATACTTTGGATCCGGAAGAAACCTGTACCTCTTGCGAGGGACTGTCGGCACGAGCAATTAGGATCTTCTCGTCACCTTGTCTTTCTATGGAGGGGAACATACATTTAGGTACCGGCCGTGGTTCATCTCCGATCCGTTCGCGAACTGGATTGACCAACAAAACGACTATTATGGCTGCCATTACAATCTCCAGGGCGAACCGAAAATACCGTGCCACCCTGCGAGAACCTCCTTCTCGGGACCATACCGCGTCCTCGTCCGGCGGTAATGGTGTAAGGAACGCTTGCGCTTCCACATTGTCTTCTTCCTTTCTGGGATTCATGGTGAAATCGCGCAAGCATGGTGCGCAGGCGCGTGAGTAGAGTGGAATGCCGTCCAGATATAAGATCACGAGAGAAGAAGACGAACCAGAACGGCGGACCAATCAAACAATACGAAATGTTACGGTGCCTAGGGCTTATTTAGGCTGTTTCCAATGCGCTTAAAAAGGAGGCCTTCTCTTTCTCCGTTCCAGGTTAGGCTTAGGTAGCGGGCCTAGAGAATCTTGAATGCAACGCCAATCTACAACCGCCTGATGAATCTTCAATCAAGTGAACAATACACTGAAATATCCTCTTCTCCTCATATTCTGTAACGGGTGGGCAGGAGCCAACGGGGCAACCTTACAATTTAGCATGCTCTGGATGTATGCTTAGAGGTATTGCAGGAAGCCACATGTACATCCCTACCCCCTTTTCCTCGGAACCCCGAGACGCCCATTCATCGACCGCCGTCAACTGCATTTAATATCTACGCAACGTACTTTTTGCTACCGTATAACCAGCCCTAGCCCTCCATAACATCCACACGTTCTGAGCGTTGCACAATGACAATGCCGATCGCAGGTTGGCACGCCATACAACCATCATAAACTTGGGAATAAGGGCAATAGAACTAATAAAGTGTTGCCAACCGGAGTCGGAGAAAAGGGGTAGCAGGGCACGGTTGTCCTGATTATGATTAGATCAGTGATGGCGACGAGGTATGCTCCTCCGTCGACGGCTGGGAGAACGGAGTTTCTGATCGGGTAAAACAACGCTGCGAGACATTACACGGCAGAAATACATCTATCTACACTGACGTGAAGTGGAGCAGTTGATACAATAGCAAGGCAAACAGGCATAAGCACCATTGAATCAATGTACAATACCATTCAACGCATTCACCTCACCGCGCCAACCTCGGCCGTGATAGTCCTTCCATGCCTAGCTTATACATACCCTCTATGACCTATCGTACCGTAATGCATCATACTTCATCATACAGCAAACCAGCCAGTCAACCAACTCCGTCAAGAATGTACGTATACGAAAACGAGAACCCCCTATACCCTTCCTCGAACCGAAGCTAACTCCGCCGCAACTCACACATCTCACTTGGTCCCGAACAGCCGCTTGATGTCGGCGAACTTGACCGGCTTGACGAGGTACATGTCAACGCCGGCGTCGAGGGCGCCGCGCTGGTCCTGGTCGCTGGCGAGGCCTGTGAGCGCGATGATGGTGGCGCGCGGCAGCCCGTTCTCCGTCTCGAATTGGCGGATCTGTCGCGTGGCCTCGAGGCCGTCCATGACGGGCATCGACAAGTCCATGAGAACGAAGTCAAAGGGCCTGGAGGAGGTCCACGGCGGCAATGGATCACCGCTGCCGTTTGGAGTGGTGGGGGTGCAGGTAGGGTCGGAGGAGAATTCGAGGGAGGAGGTAGGGTCGGAGGAGAATTCGAGGGGGGGAGTAGAGGACACGGCGGTGGGTGTGGTGTTGTGAGAGGTAGAGGTGATGGATGTGGAGGATGTGGACGAGAGCAGCGCCTTTGCCTTGCTCCTGAACTCCTCGACGGCCTCGAGCCCGTTGGTAGCCTCGCTGTAGCTCAGGTTCTGGCGTCGCGCAAACACCACAAGTAGCTTGAGGTTGATGGCGTTGTCGTCGACGAGGAGCACGCGAGGGCTGACGCACCCAGGGGACACCGGCGTCGGCACCGCGCTCTCCTGCTGCTTCTTCTTCTCAGCCAGCTGCGATTGCGTCTGCGACTCCAGCGGGGTTGGTAGTGACGGTTCGACCACCTGTGGCGCGGGCGACGGCGCGGGGGACGGTTCGGCCGACACTCCGGACAAGGCGGCAGATGCCAGGGATGAGTCCCCGTTGACAGTGGTGGTCACCGCCGTGGTAGCTCCCGCAGCCGTATGGCTCATGCTCCGGTGTGCCAGGGCCTCATGGCGCAGAGGAGAGACCTGCCGGTCGTCAACATGGGAGGTCTTCGACCGGGTCAACGGCCGCTTGCTGGCCTCGCGTGAGACATAGTTCTGGCAGTCCAGCAGTAATCTTGCCAATTTTCGTGGCCCGCATCTATTAAAGTTAACCCGGGCTGCCTATCTATAACCATAGTCTGCGGGCGATTACTTACGGTTGCGCGACTGCCTCTAGTATCCATCCAACCGCTGAGCACTGCGCGCTGATGCGCGCTCCGAGCGCCATCTTCTCGCCCGGATCAGTACAGATGCAGATCACGGCGAGAGGTAGCGCGTAGGGGTCCGACGTTGCCTGCTTTGTGAGTATTTTCTCAAGCGACAAGGGCTCAGTGAGCAAGAAATCGGGTTGAGACACCGACAGGTCGAACTCCTCATACGTCTTCATGCTGAACCCGTAGCAGGCTTGCTGCATCGATTCTTGGACCTTCTGGCCTCCGCCTCCGAGGCTCTCGGGAGGGAAGACGATGCTAGCGGATTTCTGCTTCAGCGCCTCTGGTGCTTGCAGCTGCATCTGGCCCGTCCGCGCGTTTTCGCTTGTCCCTCCCGGTAGTCGCATGGTTACGGTCACCTTAGTGCCGACGTGCAGAGTGCTCGTCACTTCTATTTCGCCCTTGAGGGAATCAACTATCTGCTTCACTATGCTGAGTCCGAGCCCGGTGCCGTTCGAGAACGGATCCTCTTGGCTGAAGGGCGCAAATAATCTTGCGCGCTGGTAGTCCGCAGACATTCCTCGGCCCGAGTCCTCGATGCACAGCTTGAACACGATCGAGTGCGAAGTGCTGCTCTCCTGTACCAAGGACACTATAATGTATCCGGAATCCGTATACTTCAGGGCGTTGCCCAACAGATTCATGACGATCCTGCGGAGGGCGCCCGGCTGTGAGCGAACTGTCCAGTTGACGAAGGGTGCGACGTTCAGCGTCACGGACACTCTCTGTTGGTCTTCGTCTAGGTCCGTGCAAAGATCGTCTGTTATCACATTCTCTCCGCGGCTATTAGTTCTCGAAAGGCTACCTTGATCATGGAACGCGCCGTTGGGGAACGTATGCGTCTTGCGGAATGTGTGGCCGGCACATACGGTATCGCAGACTTCTTCGACTAGTTGGGCCAGATTGAAGTCGGTGGTAACGCCCAATATCGAGTTGTCTGCAGGCAGTCTCTTAGCCCGTCCTTCGCCACGACGTTTCCTACGGGATCTTGCATTCTGCAGCTTATTGATCTTCGCATAGTCTAGAACATGATCGATGGTGTCTAGTAGTGTCCTTCCGCAAGTCTCTATCGACGAGACCAGAGAGTTCTGATATGCCGACGTAACTGTATCCTTAAGGAATTCAACCGAGCCCAGGATACCATGGAGCGGGGAACGGAGTTCGTGAGATATGGACGCGATGAAGGTAGTCTTCGCACGATCCGACTTTAGGGCGTTCCAGCGGGCGACTTCACTAGTGATGCTGTCTCCGAATGCCTTCAAATACGGAAGTTCGTTCTCTGGGTTCATCAACCTCCCCACTGCGGTTGTCCACTGCCATTGAAGTTAGTATTAATCCCGGCTAGATAATGTGCCACGTATTTGGGGTGGGGTTGGGGGGAGATCAACACATATCTAGGAAACTATGATAGAGTGCACAGACGTTCCCCGAGCGAGAGCATGCTGGCGGGGGCTATGAAATAGGTGCCAAAAAGTAACTGTAGGAAGTACTGACGATAAAACAACCGGCGACCCATCGCTCCGACGCAGGATCCCACAGAGGCAGGAAGATGAGGCTCCTCACGTTCGGCAAAACCCTGAGCAGCTCAGTTGGGACGAATCTTTCTCTCTTCCTTCTTATTCTCTGTGAAGCCTTGCCGGGCGTGGTACGATTGTCCGAAGTCTCGGCCTCCGATTTCTCGGATCTCTCGTCGCTCGAGTTGACTCCCACCCCATCTTCATCGAAGTTGAAGAACTTCCCGTAAGGGTATCGCATGATGTACCGCTCCATCCCGGCTTCCGTGAAAGAGAAGTCCTTCTCCGACAAAGCCGTTTCGCTGGAGCGTAGAGATAATCCTGCTACGGGGCATGATTTGCTCTCCATTTCCGTCGGCAACCCAGTAGCCAAATCGATGCCATCCTCTTCATCACCGGAAGCGTCGTTCTTCTTCCCTCTGTTCTTCCTTCTCCTCGACATCGATGCCGCGGAATCAGCAGTAAAGAAGTCGGTAGTCGAGGAGGTTGGATCCTCGTCGCCGCTACCTATTGGGCTCGCACTCTCATACATGCCCGCAATGGCGGTGGCCGAGGTGTCGAAGAACACCACACCATCCGCATGGGTGGACTGCCTAATTATTCTGGCGGCCCGCTGGAATATGCGGAACATTTCGGGCTCGCGCTCGCCGTCACGCCTGCGCGGAGCCTGTTTTGTTTGGGGCGTGACGGTGCCGTCTGGAATGTCCTCGGCCGCAGCGTCGACACGCGCGTTCTCTGTCTGTCTTTCCATAGTTGTCGGCCTGTTTCCTGATTTGCTGCGCCGTTCGTGCAGCGAGGAGCGCTCGATGAATTCAGTCAGGCCACGAACCATCCGCTCTCCTTTGGTGCGATCGTCGCTGTCTTTCGCCAACTCCAAGTGTTCCATGATGGTCGCAGCCATATCTTCCATGAACCTCACATCGACAGCGCTCAGGCCCTCCTCGCGCGGCTTCTCGTCTAGGCCCCAAAGTTAGCCGAAGCACTCAAGCGAACAATTTCGACCATACCCGAGACGGCGTAGACGCCTATATGATAGCCTGCTTTGGTGATGATGGGCACACCCGCGTAGAATCTCACGCCGGGCTCCCCTTGTACGTAGTCTCTATTTGCGAGTCGAGGGTCGTGCCTACAGTCGGGGATGACGAGACACTCCGTTTTATATGTGTCCCCGTTCTCTTCCTTCGCGGTATATGTGGAACCAAGGGTGTAGTGACACACGGCATCATATCTGGCTATGATGGTGTTGCCCAGCCATATCTCGTCCTCGGGTCTGTCCGCCTCATTGGAGTAGAGCGAAAGAGTCTTGGTGGCCTCGGCTAAGATGTACTGCCGACTGGAATCGATGAGGGAAACCATGCATCTCCTGACGTTCAGCCGGAGTGTCGCGAGCTGTGCGAAAGCCGTAAGAGTCTTATCGCGACTATTTTGCGGCTGGTACCCCTCGTAGGTGAGGGGCTTCCCTCGGCCATCAGCCGAGCGGACGATGTTTTGAGCGTCGAGCCATGGCTGGTAGTATCTATGCAGTAGTCGGAGCATGTCAGATTGCGACAAGGTTAGGTCGAGGAGTGGGCGGTCTTCTTCCACTGACCTTCGAAGGTCCCGTTCGCGGGCAGCCTCGGGGAAGGATACCATGATCCTCTTGTGTCACGTCAGCCGTCACCACTTGTTTATGAACTTCCGTCTTCACAGGCCGCACGCATAATCTCCCACTGCGACAGGCCATATATCACGACTCGTCATCTACGGCATGTCATGATAAACAAGCACAAGAGGCCTGCACGAGCGAACGGAGAGAAAGGTGCGAGTTTAGCGCGATTCAGGGTTAAGTCGGGTAATCCGCCCCGTCGTGCGGCAGTCGTGTGCCGTGTGCATGGCTGAAGCGTTTAACCAGGGAATAAAAACGGCGGGACGAAAAAAGAACGAAGAGGAAGCGCAAAACCCACACTCACTACATGAGTAGCTGCAACCATATGATCAGGGAAAGAAACCAATTGGCAGGTGAAGCCACCCTGGTTGGTTCCTTCCAAACCACTTTCGTAGCTCTGGTCCGTCAAACTCACCAAGCGCCGTCAGATCCGCCACGATCCGGTCTTTTAACTTTCGCCAGCAGTAAGTACACTGAAGGTATCAGATTCCTGGGTTGAAGTACTCCGGCGTAAGCATGACGTGTTTTCGCTGATTTAAATAAGGTACGCTCTGTCTTTATTGGGTATTGGAGCTTCAATTCCGCTAGTGGAGTAGTTATACATAAAACGTGGATCGGCTAATACAAAGATACTACATCCCCTCGACCCGATCCGCACCCATCTTGACTGCCCACAAGCCCCAATTAAGAAGCATGCATCTACAGATACGCTTACTTTATTCGCTCTAGCGGGCCCCAAACGGCGCCGCGGCTACTCGCCCTTTGGGCCAAGGTTGACAATCAATCCAATCACTTTACGCTTCCATGACCTTCCACCTTCCACCATAACCGTCGCTCGTCGAGTACTTAGGTGGGTGTCGTGTGCAGTCGGAGAAGCAAGGTAGACAGACGGAGGCGGCGTAGTGACAGCCGCGACCCCTGCCGCTCTCGCTGCATCCGACGCCAACAGCTGCCCGGATCCGATGTCACTGAAGGCAGGCGATGCGGAACTCATTGACCCACGGCCAGAGGTCGTCCATAGTATATCCTTGACGAGCCAACTCCGGGAACCCCCAGTTTTTATCGCGCCACATGGCTCGGCACTTCTGCCAGCCTTGCACGATAAGGATATCCTCGACGTGGCACCGAAACGTCCCCGCCGAAATGTTCTGCCCGAATTTCTCCTGCGTGCTGACGTGCCTGTGCTGGAAATCGACCATCATATTGCGGCTGTCGTCTCGTAGGTCCCGGCCTTCCAGCATCTGTCTGTTCACGATGATGGGCACCTTCAGCGATATCCTCAGGTCGATTCGTACCAGTATGCAGAGCGCTGGGTGCGGAAGCAGGAATGGTTCAGCCACCCTCGGCAATGTTACCAACGCGTCGTCGTCCGATGCTCCGAAACCTCTGCCACTACCCTTCCAGTTGATGTCTGCGGGAAGGTTTGTCCCCTGGCGGTAACGGATCACTACGTCCTCGTAGCGATCAGGGTCATGGGAATTTCGCCGCTCTAGAACAGCTGGTTGTTGACCGGACAGAGTTTCCCCGCCTTCAGCTGTCCCCTGCTCGATGTCCATAATGATGCAGTATTTATAATCATGTGCGGCCCGGGTAGTTCGGCGTATATTGCCAGTGTTGCTTGGCAATGGTGATTGTCCTAATCAAAATTGATATCTTAAACGCTGCTCGGCGGCGTGTATTGATGCACTTTGGAACAAAATGGATCACAACATTGAAGAGATCCACTGGATCTGTTCTCCACGAAAGTGTGTCATGTTGACGAGACTGGGCACTCCTTTCCCTCATATTTCAGGGATAGGGCGCAATAGGAAGCTGCTTCTCTCTGTTGCTAATTCTTAAGTTGTTACATACAGAAGCAGCTACCTCGTTGGAATGTAGTCAACAACAGTCGCTAAATAATTACCGACACGGGAAGTATTGTCGCAAGTAGATAGTGTTCTCGCAGGTAGAAATTGTCCTCGCAAATGTACTCTTGCTATATCAGATACTGGAAGGTGCATTGGGGAAGACAAAAGAAGGTCTATATACAAAGTATTATGCTCCTATTTCCTCTCATATACCAAAGGCTATGAGAATAATACTACCGAGCCTTATGACTTTTATATCCTCTCGTCGAGGTCCCTCTTATGCAGTTGCTAGCCTCTCACTCGTAGGGTGACACGTCGTCTTCTGACAAGAACCTTTGTTTTCGACCTCGTTACTTTGAATGTACGAATACATATTAGATGCTGCACTGTACCTTAGAGCGCGTTATGGGAATTGTTCCCAACATCGTCTCTTAGAAAAATATGCCTATAATACATAGTCAGATAGTACCAACTCTACGATAGGGGCACAATAAGGAAGGACAAAACCAATTCGCCAGATCAAAGTAGGATATTACCACAACCACTCCTGGAATCTGCGTCACACTTTGCGAACAACTTACGCGCGTCAAATATTGGACCATGCATTATTCATGTCTATTGATCCACTCTCTGGGTCGTGCCACCCCAGGCTTAGATTGGGAGCGAGTCAAGCAAGCCACCTGCAGACATCCGAGGCTGAGGTGCCGCTTTATGCGAACGACGGCAATACTGCAGTAGAGTTAAACATCAAGGCGGCCAATTGGGGCTGCTAAATAGAACTCCCCCCCGATAGTTCGTACGCCACTTGTCACCCACAATAGGCTGACACCTGCAATGGTGGGATTCGACTCCCCTCACAAAGAGCGAGGAAGCTAGGTATGAAGAAAGATATTCACCAGTTTCCGGAACGGCGATGAGTGATTCAGTTGCATTCATCCTACGTTGCGATGCCTTAATTATGGCTCGTGACTGCTAGCAAGCAGTCTGGTTGGTCATTATACGATAAACCACCCACATGTTAAGTGGGGGGGGGGGGGGGGGGGGGGGGGGGGGGGGGGGGGGGGGGGGGGG
>QJNU01000533.1:0-53256 GCA_004154915.1 Monosporascus ibericus
TAAACCCCCCCCCCCCCCCCCGAATTCCTGTTACAAAACTTATAATAACTTAATAACTAAAAAAGTAAAACGGATAAAAAAAGTTTATTAAGAATAAATTATTTTCCCGATTATAATATAAGCGGCGATAACGGTACGAATAATTAAGACTAAACGTATAAAGTAAAAAGTACTAAAGTTAAACCAAAACCTTGTTATTAAAACAACTAAATTAATAAAAAAAATTATATTATCTATTATAAACGAACTTATTACTTTAAACATATATAAAAATTACGATATATTAAAAAAGAGTTATACAGATATATAAGTAAAGATCTAACTTTTACGACTAAACTAAAAAAGAACTAAGAAATTAATAATAATATAAATATTTAAAAAAAATATATGCTTTTTAAGACATTACCGACATTATTACGGCAATAACAAGCCGACCCTGAGGGAAAAGCTATCTTAATAACAACCTTACGTATCATTTTAAATAATATAATTACAAAACGAAAAGAAAAATTTATGAAATAGTTATAAAAATATTCTTAAAAATAATCAACAATTTAAACTTCTAGTTAACCGTTACGAATAACCTAAATAAATGATAGAAAATTAAAGATAAAATCTAAAAAAAAAGATAAGAAAATAAGACAATACGACGCTTAATTACAAATACGATAAAGAGGACAGAGAAAATTTAAACTAAAATATATCAATAAAAAAACTTTTAAACGTAAATTCTTCTATTTCAAGCTATTATGCGCTGACAAAAAAAATTAAAACAATTACAAACCCTGAATTAATAAACTTAAAAGCGTATTAAAGCGTTAAAAACAATTTAAAAAGCGAACTTTACTTATAAAAAAGTCGTAAGATAATAAAACTTAAAAAAGCTATTAAAAGCTTCCTAAAAAAAGCTTTAAACGTACTGATAAAAATCGAAAATAACCTTATTACTTTATAAATACGAATTAAGATATATTAATTTCCTATATTTATAAATTATAAAACAACAGAAGGTAATTATATTATACTAAATATAGTTAATCGATTTCAATTATTATAAAAAGAAAAAAGAAAACCTTACATCGCCGAAAACGTAAAAGATCAGGCGTTTACTTACGATGATAAAAAAATCAGGCGTAAAATTTATTATTTTAAAATTTTTATTAAAGGGCGGAACCAAATAACTAACTTCGATATCGTTTTAAAAAAGTTTATAATATAATCCTTGGAAAATCGTAGTTATACTAATATAACCCCTTATTGAATTAAGTAACTAGCTAGGTAAAATTTGCTCTATACCCCTTTAATAAAAAAAAGATACGAAAAGATTTTAACACTGAATCGAAGATAGTAATAACTATAAATATAAGGATACGACAAAAACCTTACTACTTAAAATTTTTTTTTCCATTATTAAAAAATATGACGCATTATTATTACTAATAAAATAAAGTTATAAAAAACAAACGATTACTTATAACATTAATTTCTAAAGCTAAAAATAATAGTTAACGTACTTCTATAATATTACAAATATAAACGATTATTTTAAAAGGAACTTAAAACGAAATTACTAAAACAGAACGAATAAAACTATAAAATAATTTTTAAAGAAAGAACATCAACTAAATTTTACCCGACTTATAACTTTAACGAAACGAAATTACAAGTATTACGGGAATACCTTAAAAATAAGCTTAAAAAGGTTATATACGACGCTTTAACTTCTTAGCTGGATATCTTATATTTTTATACCAAAAAAAACCGCAAAATTACGCTGAATTATCAACTATAAATAACTAAACGATATTATAATTAAAAATAAAACGCCATTACCGTTAATTAATAAAATAAAGAACCGCCTTAATGAAATAAATTAATTTATATACTTAAATCTTTAAAAAAAAACAAATATAATCAAATTCGCACTAAACTAAGATACGAATAAAAAAAATTCCCTTTAGAATAAAGTACGAACTTACGAATATATTAACAACCTTTTAGCAAATGATTAACCATATACTTAGGGAGTACCTGAATATCTTCGTTATTTATTACCTCGATAATATTCTCATCTACTTAAGAAATAAAATGGAATATATATGATACGTTCATATAATTTCTCAAACTTTATAAGACGCTAATCTACTAATTAAAATAAAAAAAAAGCTAGTTTTATATAGAAAAAAGGGAATTTTTAAAACATATTATCATTTTAAAATACATTAAAATAAATCTTAAGAAAATCTTTATAACACAGAAATAAAAAACACATATTATAAATTTTTTTTAAAATTGCAAACCTTTCTCGGATTTACTAATTATTATAAAAAATTTATTCGATACTTTAATAAAATAGTTATACCACTATCGAACTTAATAAAAAAAAGGAAATAAGTTCTACTAGATACTAAAAGTAAAAATGGTTTCCAGAAAATCAAGAACGTAATTATTACGGTTCGGGGGTACCGTGATAGCTCCAGTATATATGCAGCTGTAAGCACCAGAATGATTGCCACAATTGCGATCATTCTACCGATCTTTTGCCCTGGTGGTGTAGCGGTATGGTGCAATCGTAACAGTAATTATCAACGAGCTAATATTAATTATATACGGCCTGAACCGCCTAATTAAACTTAAAATCGATACTTCGAATTACGCTTTAAATGTAATAACTAGATACTATAATAATTAAAGTAACCTATATCTTATTACCTTTTATTCCTATAATTAAAAAGAGTAAAATTTAACTAAGGCATTTCCGATAAAAAGTTTATAGTTATTATTAAAATTTTCCTAAAATTTAGATACTATCTTAAAGTAAACCTTTACTAAATTAAGGTGCATATAAATTACAAAAACCTCACTCGTTTTATTACTACTAAAAAACTAACAAAACGATAATTACGCTACGCTGAAAAACTAACAAAATACGACTTTATTATTATCTATTAAAAGGATCAAAAAACGACAAAGCGAACGCGTTAAGCCAAAAACTAAACCTTAAAAAAAGGTAATTAAAGTTAACTACTAAATCTTCGACATTACGCTAAATAAATACTTACAATTACGACAGATAATAACAATTAAAACGGCACCCTTTAATTTATACCGGAAAATCTAAGAACATAATAATAACCTACTTAAGGATTAAAAAATAAAATAAAAAATACAAATCCTAAAAAATACTAAAAAATATTAATATGAAATGGACACGAACATTAATTACATAAATACGTAGAAATTTACAAAATCTTAAAACGATTACAGCGCACCTATTACTTTCTTAAAATAAAATCAATAATAAAAAAAGTATGCCGATAATACTACATATATAATAAAGTAAAAACCGAACAACACAAATCATACGAAAAACTATAACCACTACTAATCGCAAAAAGAACATAAAATTTAATCACTTTTAACTTTATTATCAAACTTTTATTATTAAAAGACCTAATTACAAACGTATATTATGATAATACTTTTATAATTATTAATCGATTTACTAAATTTCCTAATTTTACACCATATAATAAACATCTAGATGTAAAGTACCTAACCTATATCTTTTTAAAATATATTTTAAAAATATGCGGATTAATAATAGAAATCATTTTAAATAAAAAAACAACATTTATTTTAAAGTTCTACTAAAAACTTAAAATATAATTAAGCTTAAATCATCAACTATTTAACGTATTTAAGCTTTAAATACACAAATAAATAAAAGGAACTAACTAAATATTGAAAATCTACTTACGATATTATATTAATTACGAACAAAACGATTAAATTTAAAAGTTATTTATTACGCAGCGAACCTATAATACTAGTTACTATAAAAACATCAAAGCAAATTTAATAAATACTAATTTTAATTTCATATTAAAAGTTTATAAAGATATATACGAAGGATTTATTAATGTTAAAATAATCCTTACATTGTAATAACTTAAACAGCTACACGCAAAAATAAAAATAAAATTCGAATTTATACATAACTAAATAAAAAAATACTACAACCAGAAAAAGTTAAAAGGACCAACCTTTTAAAAGGGAAAATAATCTATCTAACTATTAAAAATATTTAAATAAAGGGACTAAATAAAAAAAAACTTAACATTAAATATATTAACTGATACCAAATTATTAAAAAAGTCTTAAAAATAATTACTAATTAAAATTACCATCTAAAGTTAAACTTCATTTAATACTTTACATTTCTTTACGTAAGTTAGCATTTTATATTATTAAAATTAATAAAAAGCGTAAAACAAAAAACAATTTAAAAAAATAGAAATTTATATATTAATATACTAAATTAAAAAAAATCCTAAATATATATAAAAAATAAAGTTACCTAATAACTAATTTAAAAAAAATTACCCAAACTCCGAAATTACCCAGAAACTCGCTAAAAATCTTATAAACTCCTAGTACCTTTTAAAGGTTTTTATTAATAACGACGGAACTATTTAATACAACTTCCTAATCCGGATCCGTTAAAAAAATCAATTAATAACTCCCGAACTAAACTAATTAACCACTCCTACAGCCTAAACGGCCTACGTAACGGCTTTCACCTTAACCTTTTCTTATTCCTTTAATTTATTTAGCAATTAAAAACAGTGATTAATTATTTCGATATTCTTAAAATAAAAGAACTTTTTTAAATAACGCAAATATTAAAAAGGGGCTATAACTTCGTTTATCTCTTATTACGATTAAAAAGCCGCTTTTAGGCGAAAATTTCTTTACGTTTTAACGGCTTCCTTTCTTTAATAATATTACGTAAAAAATTAATTACAACGCCTAAACTATTATAATTTCATTTTTAAGAATACATTTTCATACTAAACAGCACCTGTCGTTATAATACACTTTTCGTTATATTTAAAGCAAACGGAAAAAAAATATAACTTCGAAACTCGAATATAGGATAATAAAAGCTAGGTTTTAACTCTTTTTTTAAAATTAAAGCGCTTACAGACCTTACTTTTTCTTTTAGCAATTCCGTTAATCATAATAAAGATTAAAAAAGAAAAAAATCATCCTTATCTAAAAGTTAGAAATCTTTAAGACAAAAACCTTAAAGGGGAAAAATCGTATTACGAACTAACACCTTACCGCTTTAAAAAAACGGTCGAGATAAAACTTAGGAATACTAACTAAGATTACGTAACATAAATCTAAGTAAATATACGAATTTAAAAAGATTCATCTATCTAAACGGTATAGATCCGAAAGGATCCTCTGTCATATGCGAGCTTTCAACAGAGGTCAGGTTGGCTATATTCAGGACAGAAGAACTAGACAGAGACTGACATCTAGGGAACAAAAGGAGAGACAGAGCCCTTAAGGCTCTAAAGCGCTATATATACAGTTAGGATGACTAGCCTAGCTGGCGCCATGACAATTATCCCCCCTCTCAAACAAAAATCGACCTCGATTTTTCGAGTCGTTGCGCATAATAAAACCTTAGACAAACGCCCTATAACGAATTCGTAGTAATTTCGCGAAAAATTCGCTACCGCTTCGATTACGAATAGCTAACATTCCGAAACGTAAGCTTAATACTTAATACTATAGCCCTACACTTTTAATTAAGGCTACCGACTTCATAATGGTATACTAGGGACGTTATTCCTACCTAAGAACAACGACGGCTTAATAGCTTTAAGTAATTATCTTAAAGGAAGGCTTAAAACTTAAATTAAGTCCCGTACGGTACCTGGACTTGTTCCATTAACCTTAAAACGATATACCTCCGTATCGTATCCCTTTCGGGCCTAAAACGGTAATATTCCGCCAGGCAGAAATCCGAGGATAAGTCGAACGATAATTTCCTTTTGTTAAGGATTATATCCTTTAATATTATAATAAACGACTTCATAAGTTGATAAATTATTTATTAAACGTTTTATCTTTAAATATTATTACCTTTTTTAATTAACTAAAAAATTAAAAACCTTATTTAAAACGACGACGAGAATAATAACGACGACGACAATAACAACGACGACGACAATAACAACGATGACGATAATAACAACGACGACGGAAAAAGTAAAACATATATAACTCTTTAATATACATTTACTAGCAAACTACTATATATAAGAAAACCCTTCCGAATATCGCCAGCAGGAAAACCTTATATAATGCCGTTAAGATAATAACGAAATTTGTACATATTAATAAAATCTAAACGAAACGATAACGGAAATATTCTGAAAAATTAACGAATTACGATCGATTAATTAACTTTATAAAATATTCCGAAGCTTAATACGTTTTTAAATTGCATAAATAATAAACTACAATATTTCCGACCTTATTTTAATGAATATTATCGGATAATAATATTAATAATTTTAGGTTCCGCGTAATAAATAACGTTATTAAAAACGCCGAGACTTATATTTTAAAAATATGTTATGATTATTCCGTTAACTTTACATAATAATAACACGTACTTTATTATTAAATACGTACGGTTAAATTTTAATCCTTTAAAAATTATAAATAATTAATAAAGTTTTTAAGGTGTTAACTTAATCGTTATACGGCTTACTTTAATAATTCGGTTATAGCAAGCTTATAATAACTAACGTTTTAAATAATAGTTTTAATCCGGGATTTAAAAACGAATTAATTATAAACGGGTTTCGTTAGGTTTTCGGCCTTATCTCGCTGGACTTTTTTATCCTATAAGGGCCGATACTGGGAATCCATTTTAGAAATGGCTAAATTAATATATTAAGTCTGGCGACGATATTTCTTTAGGGTAACGTTAAAAGCCCGCCGAAGGTCTGCTAATTATTCGTCGCGCTATCGGTAATTATACTTAAGTATAAAGGTCGTTATGGACCTTTTAAAGTTAATATCGTTTATATCCGAATTCGAATTATCGTCGGAACGCCGGCGTCGTTTAAAAAGAAATAGAAAAGATAACTTAGTTTTTAAGTCTATTTATTTATAACGTAAATTTGCTAAACGTTAAAAATAATTAACTATAACTTATCATACCGTTTTATTAATTTTTCTTACGTAATGATTTAAAGAAGATTCGCCTTCGAAACGGGGTTAATTTTATTACGTAGTACTATAGCTTCGGGTTATAAGGCGCGACATTTTAAAGATGTTTAAAATAATAACATGATAGCCAAGATAACTATAACAGAGATGTTAGAATTGTCATATACGGGCTTTTAACAGAGGTCAGGTTGGCTATATTCAGGACAAAAGAACTAGACAGAGACTGACATCTAGGGAACAAAAGGAGAGACAGAGCCCTTAAGGCTCTAGAGCGCTATATATACAGTTAGAATGACTAGCCTAGCTGGCGCCATGACATCCTCGGATTCCTAAAAATCTAATTTATTTACACGATACGGATCAGAAAAAGTTCTCGGATTTACACGGATCCTAACTTATAATATATACTTTCTTTATCTTTTATAATTTAAATAAATTACCAGCTTATAATATAACTTCCACTACTGCTAATATAAGCCGTACGACTTAGGTTTAATAATTGATTAAACCGACTAGCCGTCATAATTTGATCGAATTCGAAAAATATTACGCGAATAACCGTATTATTACGTTTTATATACCTATTTATTCCTTTTATCGGTTTTAATTTTTCGATATATTTATATTTTCGTATTAAAACGCGTTTATTTATTTTATATGGAAAATTTAATGCGATCTTACTATATTCATATTGCTAAAAAGATTTCTTCGGTTTTTATAACGTATTTAAAATTGCCATAACATCCGAAAATATTAACTCCGGATTCGCGAAAGCTGGATTTGTTCTATTCGATTTTAATAACGTTTTTTCCGACTTAAATATTCCTCTAGTTATGCTTATATTAACAGTTTCGCCGTTCACTTCCGCTGATTCCATTTTTACCTTTTTTGCGAAAACTTTTAAAAAATATTTGTAAAGTAATAAAATAAAAACGTTATTATAAAAAGGTTAAAAAATTATTAAGGTAGCTTGCCAGCAAGAATTATTAAATTAAATAGTTTTTAAGCGGAAATTACTTAATATTTTAATATAAAAATTTAAATAAAAAGTTATTTAATACCGCGAAATTAACTATACCTTTAATTAATATCGGGGGATTAAAAATAAACGTTTCTAAAAAGGAGGAATACGTATTATATAAAAAGGATAAGCTTTTTTAGCCGAAAAGAAAAGGGGTGGTAAAAAATCGTAACCAATAACAGCTAAAGGTAACCGTTACAAAGAGGATAAGACGAAGAAACGGAAGTGTGGCGTTTACGGCAAGCCCGGACATAATTTATCTCATCGAGATCAGGCCCTGTTTTTGAGGTTGTGGCTGCGCCTGCGGCGCAGTTGTGGCTAGAGCTCTTTAAAAGCCTGTAGCTCTAAGTACCGACCCATAAAAGACCCATAAAAAATATAAAACCTCAAAAACAGGGCCTGATAGCAAGTTATGATTTTTTAGATTCGTTTTAAGCAGTCCTATATAAATCTTAAAAAATCTTTAATCCGAACTTTTTAAATATAACTTTAATTAAACGTTACCTATCTTATAATTATAAAAATTAATACAAATTTATAATTTTTATCTCTTTATATACTTTTGGTCCTAATTAGGACGTAATTAATAATATGCGCCCGAAAAAATGGTTAAAAAGCTCGTTTTAAGCAAACCTTTAATCCGGAACGCCTTTATGGCTGCAACGTAACAACTATAACCCGTACGGACGAAAGAATAACTATACGGGCTTTTCCCATACTTAATTACCCTTAAAAGGTCCATGGAAAAATATTAAAAGCAATGGTTGTTGCGTCGCAGTAAGGAGGGCGTTCCGGACTTAATTAGCCCCGATCTTCTTACGGCTGCGACGCAACAACCACAACCCGTACGGCCAAAAGAATAGCTGGACGGGCTTCTCCTATACTGAATTACCCTTGGAAGGTCCATATCAAAATGTTGCGACCGGTGGTTATTGCGTCGCAATAAGGAGGGCGTTCCGGTTAATCAAGTCCGGGACCTTCTTAGGGTTATAACGTAACAACCACAACCCGTACGGCCGAAAAAATTGATATACGGGCTTTTCCTATACTAAATATACTTGGGAAATCCGGTGTACGATAATGCGACCGGTGGTTGTGCTGTCGCAGCTATGAGGCCGTTGCGGTTGCCCATTTCCTAGACCTAAACCTAGCCATTTTGGCTACAATTGCCACCTAAAAAAATTGAAAAAATTCCTGTACGTATATTAGCTTATGTTCGACGCGTATATAAAGTTTTATACCTATCGGCTTTAGTTTGGTTACGTAATTATTTCTTTTTATTTAAATCTTTACATTTTAAAAAGAAATAGAAAGAAAGTTAATAATTTTGATAGGAGCGCCCAGAACGAGACCCCTGTTCGCACAACTACAACTCAGGCCTCGCTGGCTCGTTACGGGGATTTGGGATTTGATTGGTTAATTTTTAGCGTAATACAACAGTACATAGAAACGAGCCAGCGAGGCCTGAGCTAGCTGAGGTAAGACATAATACGCGTACTTATAAGGAAGCTGTAAATACGTTTAGCGATAAAGAATCCGATTAATTTGATTTAATTTATTACGTTATAGTTAATTAATTTAAATTTATTGTCCCGGAATGCTAAAAATCATCCGGTGAGGTGGTGTGGGAGGTTAGATACTACGCACTTATTTTATATCATTTAGGATTCAAGACTGTTCGTTGGTCCTAAATTCTGTATCCCTTTTATGACATGGCTCGAGCAGTGAAATGGTCCGGTAGTTGCTGTAATATCGTCAGTCTGCATAAATCAATAGCTTTCACATTCGCAGTCGACGACCCCTATTTCATGTCCCCCGTGCACCCAGCTTATTGCTAATTCACAAGGCACGGCCATTCCCGCTTGTAGATTCCCGAAGACATCATACTGTAAGAGCCCTTAACTTATATCATAGGGCCCTCACACCCCGCATGAAGCATATCTGCGTCGCTGTTGATGATGGGCGGCGAGCCCTGCCAGACATAGCAGTCAGCCATCAGCCTGCTGCTACTGCGTTGGCCAGCAGCTCTTTTTCACCGGCAGTCCCTATTTTGTATCCATGTGCACCCTCCTTATTATCAGTTCGACATCCCCTATTCCATCAACAATGAGGTGCACTCGCTGATACAGTAACCACGCTATGCAATGATGTCGACTTGCCCCATAATAACCTTCCTTGTTACATCCCGCCAGGTCTCCGTAAATCAAAAACTTGTATAATATCAGTTCGACGACCCCTATATCGTATCCACATGCACCCGCCTTTTCCTTATTCCACCAACGACCCCTATTTCCTCTCTATATGCACCCGCCTCATCCCTATTCCATCAACGACGGGGTGGTCCCGTTTTCCGCAGTAAATCGTGCTGTGCGATGATGCCGTTTTGCCTTAGACATTATGACGTTTGTCATCTTGATCTTCTTTGTCACATCCTGTCAAGTCTGCGTGAGTCAACAACTTTTACATTATCAGTTCGGCGACCCCTATTCCATATCCGCTTGCACCCGCCTTATCATTAGTTCAGCAGCCGCACCTCATCGACGTCGCCTATTCCATCGACGATCTCTATTTTATCAACAACCCCTATTCCATCGACGACCCTGTTCCATCGACGACCCCTATTCCGTCGACGACCCCTATTCCATCGATGACCCCTATGCCATCGACGACGAGGTGGGTCCGCTTATGCAGTAATTCACGTTGCGCGATGATCTCGTTCTGCCCCACGATAACCTTCTTCAGATCCTGTCAAGCCTGCGTGACTCCATAACTTCTACATCATCAACCCCTTCACATCTGCATGAACCAACAACTCCTGCATCTTCAACCCGTTCTTCCATACACGCGTGCCATATACGTAGATTCAACAGACACCTTCTATTGATATTCTCAACTTCATCATCGCCATGCCAACCCAAACTACTCTCGGCTCGCTGACCTTCGGCATGGAGATCGAGTTCGTCGTCAAGGGCAAGGCAATCCGGCGCCCCCCGATCGAGGAGACCCGGCGAAGTATCCTCGAGGCGGCTTGCGAGCACGTCGAGTGGGCGCTGAGGCGCGGGCCTGCCGGCGAGCACGCCAGGCGCGTGTTCGTATCGGAGAAGGTCTACGACAAGAAGGCAGAGGCGGCCAAAGCGGAGCGCAAATACGAGGCCTGGATCGTGAAGGAGGAAATCTCCCTCCACATCGACGCCGCCAACGACGAGGAAGACCACGGCCCCGACTAGTACCCGGGCATCGAGGTCGCAACACCGCTATTCTCGAACAATGCGGAGTCGTACGCCGAGTGCCAGGCCGGCATCACCGCCATGCACGAAATGCCGGTCACCATCTTCAACCACACCTGCGGTCAACACGTGCACGTGGGCCGCGGCACCGACGGCTTCGAGCTGCCGGCGCTGCAGCGGTTCGTCAGCGTGCTCTGGATCGGCGGCGAGGAGGTCCTCAACGCTGTGCACCCGGCGTACCGCACCAACGGCGTGTTCTGTCCGAGCCTGCATACGAGCACCCTCCTCGCGAAGGGCAAGGCCGCGCGGCCCCAGGGCGTCCTGCAGGCGGACTGGCTCCGGCGCTGCGGCGTCACTGAAGACGACGAGGCAAGCGTCAGTCTCAGGGCCAAGCTGGAGGCAATCTGGAGCGCGGGCTCCGTTTACGAGCTCTGCGACATGCTGGTGGGCGACCGCAAGAAAGAACCGGCGTACAATTTCGCCAACCTCAAGCCTCCCACCGACGATCCCGCCGGCGTCAGTTTCGCCCACCTCATACCGAGACGCCCTCCCCCTGAAGAGTTTCCCATCGATGAGCTTCCCTTCGATGACGATCCCGCCGATAAGAAGATAACCATTGAGTTCAGACAGGCCGGCGGGGACATAAAAGGTGATTACGGGTTTGAATTCATGATGGCGTGGGTTAGAGTCGCTACGGGGCTGGTAGCGTGGGCCATCGACACGGACGCGGAGGATTTCGCGAAGGTGGCGCGGGACATCCACGAAAGCCGCGGGGAGAACAAGGCCTTCAGGCTTGGCATCTTCCTCAACGCCATCGGAATCCCTGGTGAGGATATCGAGAGAATGATGGCAAGAGTTGCACAGCTGGAGTAATGGGGACGCTCCTGGGGAGCGATACAGCTGAAGTAATCGGGAGGCGCCTGGCGGTGGTTAACCAGCTGGGTTAGGTTGTATTTAGGACTCAGTATTTTTCGGGTATGCCTCTCCTCGGGGCCTCGTGGTCTAGCACGCGTATGCATTTCAATGACAATCTTCATTCCTTAACCATATACGTCGCCTCCGTTTAACGGAGTGTCCCAATGATCCGCCTCTACTGCCACGTGGCTTGCATCTGATATCGCCTCTGAAGGTCAGCATGGGTGAAATGTTTGAAGGTGGCTTCCTACGGGCCCAAGTGTAAGAGAGGATCGCATATCCCGGGATGTCACTCCCGGAAAACTTTTCCATGCCTAAAGGCGTTGCAGTTGATCAGCCACTTTAGTATCATGTCGTGGGACCGGCGAATTGAAGGCTGAAGGGACACACCCTCTTTGGGAAGAAGGTTGGCGATGTTTAGGAAGGAGGTCGGCGAAGGTGCGAAGGGTGCCGGCGACGGTGGGGAAGGAGGCCGGGGGTAGTCGGTGGGAAGGAGGTCGGCGGTGGTTCGTGCTTGCCGTGTCCCGTCTACGTACTTGCCTTTTCACCGGGTAGTTAATGCTGTGAATGAATGCTTCGCCTTTTAAAGTATTCTAAGACGGTGCGTTGACATAATGATACGGTATCGCTCTATCACAATGGTCCGAGGGCCGTTACTTCGTACAGCCCGCCTTCTTCCAGACTCCGTAGCTGTGCTGTATCTTAACGGTTCCACCAAGTCCAACCTGGTGTCCTTCGATTCATGTAGAGAGGCCTCTTCTCCCACCCGTTTGGCAGTATCGGTAGAGATAGATATATTATCTACCTTACTAGAAGCAGGATTCGGCTTGACAATCCCTTCAATGAGATGAATTACCTTGGTGATAAAGCTGCCTATTATTGTTAACTACAGTAACAGGCCATACAAAACCGAAACAGAATCTAAGGCACCGGTAGTAACCCGTGCTAGTCCTATCATCTCTACTTCCTGAGTAATTAATTGGGTAGCATTGCAGCTGATGGAAGCAACTGGCATCGTAATAACAAATTATCGCTATGGAACCCATCGTTGTAACGAGGTTTCTATTTTAAGTTGACCAGCTCAGTTCACGAAACCCGTCTTACTAGAAGCAATAAAGAGGTTCTCTGATTTTGAAAGGGCAATACCACGACATATGTTGCCCCCTATCTCCCGATGGCCCTTGCATAACATCCTTATACAATTTAACGATAGTCATGGTGGTCTTCTTACAACCGTCCATCTACCAAGGTAAATGGAACCTTCATATCCGGGTAGGCCAAGCCTAGACAGCCTTGCACAGCAGTCTACATATTCTACATACCGGCGGAAATATCGATCTGTCCTAGATAGCACTGGGGGGTAGAGCCGAAAGGTATCTGGCATCTCCGAGGGGGGCAGTATGGCCGTGAATGGAAGAGCAGATAATTCAGTGCTGAGCACGATGCACTTCGCTTACTCAATCTTCTTAGCGTAGCGGAAGATAACCACCAGTTCGGGTACGATAACAACCATCCAGGCAACACAGAGAGCCAGGCCGACCAGGAAGATCTTGACGTAGAGCTTGACGAGCCTGACCCAGGAAGCGCGCGAGAAGGTCTTCCAAGCATCCATTGGAGAGACAAAGCCCTTGCCGCCCACGATCACCGGCTCAACTGTGCCCTGGAAGGAGCGATCGAAGGGCACAATGGTCTCGTCCTCCTCGGGCAGCAAAGAAGCCTGGACACGCGTGAGAACGACATGCACCGGAATCACCAGGAAGACTTTCAAAACCAGGGAGACGATAAGTACGATGAGACCCTTCCAGATGTCGTTGACGTCACCGTCGGGGACAGCGCCCGGCTGGTTCGGTTTCCACTGGGGCAGGCCGAGAGCTCGACCGAGAAGCGTCGGGACAAAGCCAGAAATTTGGATAGCGAGGAAGTAGACGACGATCGGCAAAGCGGTGGCTTGGAACGTCTTCTTGAATGGGGCCAGTCGCCGCCAGAAAGGCTTCGGGCTTGGGGCGGAGATAACGATATGAACCCAAGCCGTATATAGCTGAACCAGAGCGACGGCGCAGATAGGAGCGGCGATAAGAGATGGCACGAACGTGCCGACCATGACGCTGTAGATGAACATGGTGCCGACGGACATGGCAACATAGCAGGCGAAGCCACGGAAGTACGAGATCCAGCCGCTGATACCGTAGAGAGTGCGGTGGGTGGCTCGGATGGAGGCGGTGATGGCACGCGTCTTGGAGCCTCGAGCGGCCTCATCGGCAACAGGGGACATGTCGTCTGGTAAGGACTGGGTATCTCCGTTGAGAGAGACAGGCTCGTAAGCCGGAGGGGAGGGGTCTTCAATCATAGCGAGGACAGGATATATGCTCTGGAGCGTGTAACTGACCTACGACTACTGGTTAGCCTCAGCGCTTCAGAATGCAATGCGGGAATACGTACCACCAGGATGGCAGGAAGGAAAACGATGATATCCAGGAAAAGGAGACCCCAACCCCAACCAGGAAGCTGGTAGCCGTCCATCGAGGCTTCTCCCCGCCTGTACACGGCGTGTGCGATGTCGCGATACATCTTGAGCTACTGTCTTGTTCCTCGATGTTTGTCGGACAATAATCTAAAGGAGATCATATAGGCGCATAAAAGAAGCGTTAAAGATTTGATGGAAAGTGGAAGTAAATAGGATAGGTCAGGCAAATGCAAATATCAGCAGATTGAGACAATACTGAGAGAAGGGAGAATGAGAGCAATGGAATGGTGGGAGGGTTGAAGGGGAGCTGACCAATGCCTTTAAAGGATGAATTGGCCACCAACAAGCAGCAGCAAGTGAATCCACTGAACTTCGTTTTAAAAGTAATCCGTAAGGCAACAGCGTCGCGCCTGGCTCGGGCCTGCGGGGCTGTGCTTGCGCCGCATGCAAGCACTAAACTTGGCGCGTAAGAGCTCTGAGGATGTCTCCGATTGACGTCGGCCTTTTAATGCAGCTAGCAGATGAAGCTTGACCTGATTTGTGCTGATCACGCACCAGTCCAGACTCCGGAGTCCCGACTCCCATATGACATCTAACACGGCGGTTAGTTGTAGGGCTGATGACGCCAGAAATAGACACGTAACAAAAGCCCGATGTTGAGTACCACCAAACCGTCATGGTCGGATCCCATATATTGATTTTTTTGCTGTATATTATTATCCTATTTACCTATGCACGTGTAGGTGACCTGCAAAATATTGGCTATCAGATGAGAAATCCAGCAGTTAAGAGTATTGTCTACGAGTTCCCTCATATCTTTTCGGCTTTTTGATTCGCTGAATAGCTATGTAAATAGTTTTAATTGCCGGAGTTGACGCTACCGAGTTGCGTGTGCTTACCAGCGTAGACCTGCAGCTCCGGACGAAGGTGTGATTCTGAGATACATTCTGTAAGGTTATATAGTATGAGAAGCTGTGCTTAACACATAGATATCTGGCTCGGTGATTCGGTCACATGCCTTTGACGAGAGAGTGTGATACATCGGCAGGCACACAGGTGGCCAGAATTGTAGCCCCGCTAAGACACCTACTATTTCTGCTAGCCATATTGTATTGTAGATAAATTGTTAGGTACAGTAGGCGCCCCACCTGTATCAACATCTGGGCACCCTCACTGAGCTCCGCAACGGGTTAGAGGCCTCGCTACATCACGAGCTTTGGAGGACTAATTACCTATACAAATCATTACCCTCCAGAGCCTGCATATCAACCATGTCGGCGCCTTCCATACCCAATCTGCTCTCGACCCGGGGCTCGAGGGGCGGAGGGAGAGGTGGCCGTCGCGGACGGGGCGGACGCTCATCATCATCAGCGTCCTCTCGCAACCACGACACCATCATCCAGGGAACCGACACGGACGCCGCCGTGTCGCGCATGAGCGCCGTCGAGCTCGGGTATCTCGAGGACCCCTTCGCGCAGTACTTCGTGCAGCGGCCCGCCGTCGCCGCCGGGGCCGTCACGAGGCGGCTGCCGATCATCAATCGAGGTAGGTGCGAAAAAAATAGGAAAAGGAACAATCGAGACGAAGACCGAACTCCGTGAACCCCTCTTCTACCCTGGCGAGTGCTAAGGTCGAAGGGCAGGGACCTATGTTCGGACCATGGCGCTAGACCGCCTAATCTCGTCGTTCCTCTCCGGGATCGGCCAGGGCCAGGGCCAAGAGCGACAGGTCATCTCGCTGGGCGCCGGCACCGACACGAGATGCTTCCGACTGTTCTCCCAGCCCGCCCAGGCCGGCCTCGTGTACCACGAGATTGACTTCCCCGCCGTGGCTTCCAAGAAGCTGCAACTGGTGAAGGACGTCCCTCTGCTCAGGAACATCATGCCCGACCCGGCATCCGAGGCCGAGACGTGGAAGCAGCTGCTGCAGAACGGGTGTCGGTATTACTGCCACGGGCTTGACCTAAGAGACTTGACTAAACCCGATTCGAAGTCGTTGGATGGTCTACGCACCGATATCCCGACGCTGCTGATATCAGAATGCTGTCTCTGCTATCTGGAGACTGCACAAGCGAAGGATGTCATCAAGCACTTTACAGACAAGATTCCGACCCTCTCCATCATCCTGTACGAGCCGATCAAGCCGGATGATCCGTTCGGGAGGCAAATGGTATCGAATCTGGCAGGACGGCATATACGGATGCCGACATTAGATGACTACAAGAACTCTGAGCAGCAGCACGCTCGCCTGGTAGAGGCAGGCTTCGAGCAGGTGAGAGAAATGACGGTAGAAGAGATATGGCGGACCTGGATCCCGGAAGAGGAAAAGGAAAGAGTCGACGGCCTAGAAGGGTTGGACGAGGTTGAGGAGTGGAACCTCATAGCCGGCCACTACATAGTGGCATGGGCATGGCGAGGACAAGGATTTGAAGCCTGGGATGGAATTACTGGATGAGGTCAGGTGAGACATTAGGACTCCAGTGGAGTCGTTATTATACCCTTAGTTTTATTATGGCAGAGGCTTCCATGTAGATAATTAAACCCCATACAGCGGTCACTATTCATAAGTATTGCAGCGACCCATAAAGTTTAACCATCGCCTGTATCCTAATGGACATCGTATTAATCCGCAGGTGAGGCGTTAGGCTAGTATCCAACAACGCCTCACCAGAAATAACATCGAGTAATGTGCCTCGTATATCCTGAACGCCAACCTGGGTATACCGAATCAATCCGCCCGCTTCGCTCTTAGCCAAAATGGACCGCTCTTCGTATGCTGTCCGTTTCCAAAGGATTCCTAGAACAGCTTCAAGTTTGTTCTCTGTTGCAGTCGCGTCCCGTTCAGCATCGCCCTCGACTTCGTAGGCCGGGTTTGCAGGCGGCGGAAGGCCTCCTGGATGTGGCGGGTCTCGACGGGCGTCCTGCCTTCGCCCGGTGGGTCGAAGAGGCCCTGGGCGAGCTTACGCTTCTTGCTGCCGGCGGAGGCGTTCTCGACGCCGCTGCGCTCCTTCCACAAGTCCTCCTGCTCCTTAATCCTGAGGGCCTCCTCGGTCAGCGTCTGGACCATCTCGAAGGTCAGGAAGCCGAGGATGTCGACGATGTCGTCCGAGGGCTTGCTGTCGGTGACGATGCCGAAGCCGGCCCACTCGCGGAACCGCTTGCCCTTGCGGTAGGTGAAGGAGGCCTGCCGGTACTCGGACCACGTGACGTACTCCTCGCGCGTCATGGCCTTGGTGCGCTCGTCGGCCTTCTGCAGCCGCTGCAGAGTGATGAAGTTCATTTCCTCCTCCTCCTCGTCCTCCTCGTCGTCGCGCTCGGGCACCTCCTGGTTGTAGAAGGACGACGGCTCCCAGGGCAGCTTGACCTTCGCCTTCTTGTTCTTCTTTGCCGCCTCCTCGACGGGGCCACCGGGCATGGCGCCGCCGGCCGGGTCGTCCCCGACGCCGATGTCCGCGTCGGCGCCCTTCTCGTCCGAGTCCTTGGCGCTCTTGCGCACGTCCTTCCACGACAGGAAGGTGCGCAGGCGCGATACCTTGGGGGCGTCGTCGCGGATTTGGAAGATCAGGTCATTGATGGTGATGGTGCGCACGCCGCGCCGCGCCGCCAGCTCGGTGCAGTTCCGCAACATCTCGATCACCTGCTGCCGCACGATCTCCTCTATCATGGCCGTGGCCTCAAAGGACGGCTCGCCCGTCTCGCCGGACACATACATCATCTGCTGGATCTCCTGCCGGTACTTGTGGCCCTTGTTATTGTCCGCCATCTTGAAGATCTGCGTCTGTCTGGATGCTAGGGTACAATGCAGTGGGCTGAATTGCAGCAATAAGTTGATGTTCGAAAAGAATGGATGCGACCGGGGCTGGATAGTAAGGACTACAATAAAAGGCCTTCCTAGGAAGTTGTGTAAAGATGCGTCTTCAAGAGGCGAGTCTAATGCGTTCAATGTCTACTAGCATGGCTAAAAGATGGAAACCACTTTGTTGGTTCGCGATCAAATTCTAAGATCCATCCGAACTTCCTACTGTAGCTCTTGAGCAGGCCAACAAAGTTAGCGGTTGTCGAACCGTTGTAAGGTTAAAGCTCTGGGGTGGGTCTTGTTGCCTTATGTAATCAACACCTCCGCAAGAACGGGGGGAAACAGTACAACTTAGCGCTACAAAGTACCTCAAACTATGGTTCGGGTCATTCGCAACCATTGTCATCATCCCTCACAATAACGTACAAGACCGTCTTCAGCCGCAGTGCACATATTGGATTACGGGGCTCCTGTGTCTTCTCGGCAAAGCCTGCTTAGTTTGTCAACCCAAGAAGTCAAGAAATTAATACGATATTCTGCAACGCTTGTTTAAGAGATTATGGATTTGCTCGGGTTACCAAGCACCTCAGCCTCAGAGCCGTCGCATTGTTCAGCTGCGCTTTGGTGGCATCGTAGGGCCGAGTGGCTCTCGAGTATCTTTCTCGCTTACGAAGACTTATAGCTGTAACACGTCGACTTTTAGGGGCGTGTGGCGCGTACTTGCCATTTCGTTTTTGAGTCGGAGCAGCAAACGACCTGAGATGATGCGGTTAATCCCCATGTGCCGAGGTCAGGAACCGTAAGCAGCACACTCAGCATGAGGGAGTCCTCCATGTGATCAACACCTACGTAGGTAGGTAGGACATGACTTACGTTTGCCCGGGCTGTGTTCTTGCCATTCATCGCTCCTGGAAAGTTTCTGCCAACTGCTACTGGCTTTTTGTTCGTGGTGCAAACATCGCGGTTAATAGTAACTATTTATGATGGACCTGCGTCTTCATTGGCTCTGGTGAGCGCTTGGGCAGGGGCCCCCCAGCGGCGACTGCTAACATCAGACACGAGGGTCATCAGCCTTCTTTGTCTACGAAATCGGATGGATAGAAAACCACCCAATAGAGCACGCATGATTTTGAAACATTCAGACACCGACCATCCTAAGTTTTGATAAAGGAACTGAGCAAACATAAATAGAGGAGCCGTGTACCCAGATTCCGTTCGGAAGGAGCCTTCTCGCTATGTCTACCCACTCAACCGTTCCAACGTATATCAACTCCCCTATACTTCTTCCATCACGTGGACTGCTCGAAAATGTCCGATCCTAATGAGAGAATCGTCTATTCGCACCAACTAGATGCCCCTGGGGGTCAGCCGCGTCTATTGCACATGCACGATAGCTGCAATCGTTGCATACTTGACACCCTCGTCTCCGCAGAGGTCGTCATCACCGACGGCAGGGACTCCTTCTACTATCTCACCTCCGACCTCCTCAACTTCGACGTCCACGACAGCTTCAAGAAAGCCGGCACCCGCTTTCCCAGGATCAGCCTCGTGCAGAGGATCGTGGGCGAGCGCCGGCACTGCGTCCCCGT
The DNA here is from genome assembly GCA_004154915.1 of Monosporascus ibericus. Lineage (NCBI taxonomy): Eukaryota > Fungi > Ascomycota > Sordariomycetes > Xylariales > Monosporascus > Monosporascus ibericus. The sequence continues at coordinate 20,050 of QJNU01000533.1, forward strand.
CGGCAGTTTCAGGGAGCAGCTCGGCCCGTCGGCGAACAACAACTTCGTCCTCGTGCGCATCAACAGGGACCAGCTCTCGAGGGAGCTGCTGTCGGGCGTCGTCACCATCAACGACCTGGTCGGAAACCTGCGGAAGCCCCAGGGATCCAATAAGTACACGTACGCCGTGCAGTCGCGGGGATCACACGTGGCCTCCTACCCCCTCACCGGTGCTCCGCGGAAGCGCCCCCACTACATCAAAGACGGCTCGTCCGCGCAGCTGATGGTGCTGCAATTCACCGGCAGACCTGGATCCCCTGGAGAGATGCTGGAACTCGGGGACGCGGGTCTCTGGGTGCACATCCAAGAGGATTCGGAGGTTAGGTGTAAAGCTTCCCTGCTGCGCCCCGGCCAGAGAGGTTGTAAGCTAGTGGGACATGTCGCCTGCATCGACGATAAGGATACCCAGAATACCAAGGGGGAGGTGCTAGTACATCCCCTGGAGCAGACGATCGAAGGCCTTGCCCAGTGCTTGGGATGGGTGAAGGACAACAAAACGACCTACTATGTGAAGAAACCGGGTCCCAAGTAGTGTAATTCGCATAATGTGTATCGCATTGTTCCAGCGTCACTAGTATGCCTGACTTCTCTCTCGAAGTTCCATGCGACATTGGTCGCAGCAACACTGAATTGCGGACATCACCGATATGAGTGATGACGGCTGCCCACTGCCCGAAATTCCCGATTTCATACTCGTAGGATGTCTCCCATTCTCAACGTCCCATGCTTCTCTCCGAGGTTGGATACTCTTTCCTATAGAGGCAAGGCATATACACCAGCACTTTTCGCAGCCGACTTTTCAGAGATATGTTGCCTTTAAGATGCCATGAGCGGTATATTTCGGTTTTGAGCGCTCAATCAGTTTTATTCTTTGGGTATAGGAGATGGCATGTAGACGTGGCTCGGCCCGGCAGAGGAGCATTATTCCATAGTTCCTATCCACCGCAGTCCTGACACCAGAAACACAGTACACGTCGGTCAAATTATTCCGTGATTCAGATACTTTAGCTACGCCGGCAACTCAGTCTTGGTTTGGTTAAAACGCTCCACTACGATTTCAAAAGTCTCTCCTTGCCCTTCCCCCTATCTACGACTTGGCGGCAGTCCAGTCAACCATCGCATCCTCTCCCACCTTTTCCTTGATGAGACGGTGGCTAAGATCCCAGAGTGCCGCTCCCAAAGCAGGGTCCTGAGCCTGTCTTGATTGCGATCCGAGCTTACCCGGGTCATCAAAGTAAGCGCCGTTCCATCCCTTCTCCTCGACCTCGGGAGCTGTCGCAGCGTATAACGCGCTGTAAGAACCTTGCTCGATATCACGGCCAGCGACTAACATCATATTCGTGACGATCTTGCCAAACAGTCCGGGATAGGCATCCTTCCATTGTTGCTGCATTGCAGTGTTCACCTGAGGTCCGAAGTCAGCACAGATGGTTAGGGGAAGTGTACATAGCAAATGAACATACCGCGCCGGGGTGGACTGATAGGGCATAGATGTTGTCTCCATTCGGTTTGATAACTCGGTCCACGAAGCCGAACTTGACGCCAAGGATAATAGCAAGCTTGGCCCTGCCATAGAGTTCGAGATTGCCGACCTTGGAGTCGTTGATCTCGTCGACGGAACCGAAGTGGACGACCGATGGCGCCGCCTGATGCTGCGTGGACGACTCCCAGACAATGCGAGGCGCTGGAGCATCGGGGATCTTAGAGGTCTTGCGGATGAGCGGGAAGAGCAAGTTGCAAACGTAGAATTGGCCCAGCCAGTTCACCTGGAAGTGACGATCGATACCATCGGTCGTCTCGCCGTACTGGTTGGCGTTGATACCGGCGGAAAGGATTAGCTGTACCAACGGTTAGTGGTTTCCATGGTGCCGGGAAGTTATTCTGGGTGTGCGTACGAGATCGAGACGGTCTTCGCGTTCTCGGATGCCTGTGAAGACCTCCTTGATCTGCTTGAGGTTGCCCATGTCGCAGCCTACCCACTCGACCTTTGCGTCCTGGCCGACCTCTTCCTTGATCTTCTTAATGGCGTCTTCGCCTTGGTCTTCCTTGCGGTTCACCATAATGACCCTGGCTCCATTCTGCACAAACGCACGAGAGATCTCGTACCTACGAGGGAGGTCAGCGACATTATCGCGGTTTACCACTAGTCAAAACGCCTTGTGTAACCAGGTATCCCCGATAACCCACTCACCCGATACCGAGGGCGCCGCCAACAACGAGCGCGACCCTGCCATTGAGATCGTGGATCTCCTTCTTAGGCCCCACAACAGGATGGAGTACGGACTGCATGTTTCTCGACTGATTCCCCAAGTTCAAGAGTAGTAGATGCGATGGATTTTGATACGAATTTAGAGAATTAAAGGTGTACTTGGTTACGAGGACATATAAGTACCTATGCTTTGGATATGAGTAGGGAAATTAAGTGTGTTTGTTGATATAAGAATTAGAGGATATAGACGTTGGTCAACATATTATTTTAAATCATCCTTTACGTCATTCACGGGTGTATCATCGTCCTGGCGTCATAATTAGGACTTCATTCGGGTCATATGCTGCCTCTATGTCCCATGTTTGCGGTTAACGTTAGAATGACGTTGCAGATGCATCACCAAACCTTTTAACCCACCGTGTTGGAAACACCTCATTTGTGAAAATGCAGCAAACTTCAATTGGCATCAAGACAGAACAAACTCAAAGACGTTTGCCACTTCCCTCCAATGTAGGTACCGTGCTTAATTGAACCAGTCAACGCCTCTAATTACACGATCGCAGATATAACCCGTGGTCAAGGCGTACACGCCTTTGAGGGAGACGTCGATGACCTGCTCGTTGATGGGCCATGTCCAGGGCAGCGCGCTCACACCCGCCGCGTTTTCGACCACCTGGTCCATCATGATCCGAATACCCGTGTGCATGAAGGATGCGACCGGGCCGATGATTCCGTAATAAGACATGATGGCTCGGACGGGACCTGCCAGAAATCCCATCCCGAAGTGATGAATGTGGTTGAGGATATCTGGGTGGCGTGCGAAACTGTCTCCCGACAGCCCGAGATGGGTCGCTACTGTGCGGCCCGGGACGTAAGAGTTCGGTCTATGCGTGAAGACTTGCTCAACCTTGCTCACAAGAGCCATTCTGGAATTGAAAATTAATGGCCTGAGATCCAATTTGGAACAGTAGAGCAAAATTACCCAGCAGCGCCCGCAAGGCCGGCACCCAGACCAATCGCTACTGCCGTGCCAAAGGTGACCTGGGGAATGCGTGGATATGCAGACTTCTCGTCCACATGTGAGAATGTGCCAGCTGCTGTATGATACTGCGGCATCGTGTCTGCTCAACGACTGAAATGGAAGGTAGGTAGAGACGAGTGGAGTGATTATGCCAATAGTTTGTAATATGTCGATAACTCGAAATCTACTGAAAACACGGACGGTACTTCTAGCCGCGCAACTTATTAGGTGTGGTATATAAGTTGTGGAATATCACGATTCACTGCTCGTAATGTTATAATATGCGATGGGATGTGGCGTCAAACTTACGTCACTATAAATGGGCTACAACATTAGAATTGGCCGCAGAAAGAACCAAAACAGATCTGCGAGTGTTGCGCAGCGCAAGAGGCTCAGTTTCGAGACTACCGTCGCAAACACTGTTGTTGTTTGGTTATACAGCAATCCGACCCAGTCAACTTCATCCGTTATTTGGTCCTGGCTTGGGCGCTTCTATTCCAGCCGTCGTCGGCGTCGCATGGTCTCATAGGGGGGCAACCGCCTCGAAGATCAGTTTCGGAAGTCGTGCCTCGGTGCCGGGAGCCAGCAAGAATTCGCACCAACTGAGATCGGGAGGAATTAGAGAGAGGGGCGTCCCGGAAGGCTGAAGCGGAAAGAATGCGGGTTTCTAACCGGCCAGGGTTTCGAGGCTGTCTTCCGGGATAGGGGGTTCAAGCTAGCTTTGATACTCGCTAGTTGCTTACAAAGTCTGCTGAAACCTATTCAACTCGCGATAGGTAGAACTCGAGGTCTGCCACGAACGTTCTACATGGCATTGTTCGGCTCCGTCTGTCAAGCATGCATGTGGTTAAAACGTGACACAGGTCCCCTTAATCCGAATGAATAGGACACGTTTAACCTGGCATCAGAGCAGCTCAGTTTCACACAAGGTCGCGATTTTTCGTAAGGTCTTGTCTCCTTTTTTTGTGTGAGCACGGCTCCCTGCCATAGATAAGTACACCCGCCCAGGGCGTCTACGACCGGCAGAAGAATCGAATCAAATCAGTCCAAAATGAGGATACACGAGGCATGCCATATTTTAACTTTCCCCAACCCCGAGAACCAAATCAAATGCGCCCAGATGTACCACTGGTGTAAGCAGCCAGTCTCCGCAACGGTTGTGGTGGACTCCGCTGCAGGTGCCACCCCATGAAAATAGCCAGGACGCCGCCAGCGTCGGAACCGCTAGCGGAACCGCAGTCCGCGCCTAGCGCGGCGACCATTGCTCGTCTGCGTGGCAGCGGGGGCCGTCACGATCTCCGTCACGGTGATGATGACGGGGCCGTCCCCGCCGACCCCCGCCCAGTCCGGTAGATCTCCCGTCTCCGTAGGACACGGCGGCGGCGGCGCAGCTTCTGAGGTTCTGTCTCCATCGCCCCCACCCTGGCTACTGCTCTCCTCGTCTTCGTGTTCCTCTTTACCTTTCCCTCCCCGTTCGTCCTGGACCTCGTTGGCGGCGGCTGGGATGCGGGCGGGCGGCTGCGGCTCCTCGCTGACGAGCCGGAGGCCCCTCGCGGGCGGGCCGTCGCGGAAGTCGCCGGCCTCGCAGGCGTCGTTTATGCCGCGGCATTTGCGCTCCCAGACGCGGCAGTTCCGGTTCCCCGACGGCGGCGCGGCGTCGTAGCACGCGTCAGCCTGGACCCAGCAGTCCTCGGCGGCCGCCCAGCAACCCGCCTCCGTCGAGTAAGCCGCCACCTCGACGCCGATCCAGTTGGCGTTCTTGATTAGGTAGTCGGCGGGGACCCCGCCGATTCTCTGCCTCATCACCGAGGACGGCGCCTTCTTATTATCGGTGGCAGCAGATACGGAAGACGATGACGAGGAGGGAGGCACGAAGACCGCCGGCCCCGGCACGGGATAGGGAAGCTTCGGGTCGTCGGTGTAAATGTTGAACGTGAGGCCCGGATCACCCGCGGACACGTGACCCGGGATGCTGACGCTCCTGTCGGCGGGCACGGAGAGTGCGAGTGGTGCGTCGGCGCTCTCGACGAAGACCTGGGCGCACCCGACGTAGAATTGCGGGTCTCCCTCGTGGGCGTTTTGGAGGGCTAGCAGCTCGGGCCGGAAGAGCCAGTTGCCCGCGGGCAGCCCCGCAGGGATCCGGACGGACAGCAGGCCGTCGGCCCGCATCAGCTTCTCGGTGCACCACAGCCCCGCCTCCTCGTCATATCCCTCGTCCCAGAACTTGAACCAGCCGGTTCCGGCGGCCGACCCCCTTTTCATGTCGTCGAGCTGCTTCGCGTAGACGGCGCAGGGTCCCTTGTGCGACTAGTGACGGTTAGGTTACGCCATGGTTGGATAGTTTAGGGGATGATGAGGCCGAAAGGTGCATTAAAGGGGGCGGCAAAACATGGATCACCACAGTTAACGTACTTCATCGATGACCCCCGGCTGCTGGGCATTAGCCCACAGTCGCCATTGGAAAGTGAGCTTCGCACCGGCCGGGGCCGGACAGGTGAAAGCTACAGGCTCCTGGCCGTTCGCCCCTGGGTGAGTAGTTAGCCGCGCGGCTGGAGATCTGATAGCGTAGCATAGCAAATGCAATGCAGCGCCCCTTTCACGTACCACAGGCCATATCCTTGCTCCTAATACCGTCGACAGGACTCGTACAGGTGCTGGGGTCCCGGCTCATACGGACGCACGTCCCGTCCCCTTGCGAGACGTCGTTGATATACAGCGTGGTGAAGATGGTGTGGGCATCAGCGAGCGCGGCTAGCCTTGCCAGACCCAGGAGGAGAGCGAGTTTGTGCCTCATGACAGGAAAGCAGGGAGTCTCAACTCCGCTTGAAGATAAAATCGAAAATGGTAGTAGGAAGGTGAAATGTTCGGGTCAGGAACTCGTATAGAAAGTCTGATCTGCGAGGTCGTATATGAATCACTCGCTGGTGGGAGTGCGTGGGCGCTTGGCCTCAATGGAACCGATCAATGAACGAAAGTGCGCCTGATAGATACTTGTCTGTCGTGACGTGAAGAAGAATTGGCAAGAATGAGCTAATGCATAGAATAGAAACAAGCCGTTCTTCAAGATGAAGAGACAGCGGTTGAAAGAATGAAAGGTCGCCCAGTGCCGCGAGCCTACCAATCTGGGGGGGCTCATGTGATAGCCGAATGACTGGTTTGGGGGACCTTGCCCTCTTATAACAAAGGAGAAAGTAAGTATGTAATCTCAAGCAAACATGGCCAACCCGGCAAGCAGGCAGCAAACCAACACAGCATCGGGTCATATCAGGTGGGCGGGTTTCTTCTTGAAGACCTCGGCCGTGCGAGTCCCGGGACTTGCAATCAGAGTAAGACACGAGTGCTATAAAGCAGCACTCTGCATACGGCCCAATACAGCGGAGACATGGTATTATTGCGTTCAAGACGTCGTCTCGGAAGCTGGGTCTTCAACATATAGAGAGTACCATGCTGTGGATTGTGCCTGAAGATGTAGTAGTGCAGCAATTGACAACTGCAGGAAGACATCGGATGAGTTCCCCTGAGATATACTAGTCAGGTAGGTCCAAGTGATAAGCCAAACCATCTCGACTGCGATGCACAGCGTTCGTTGGGTTGATTGGTTTGGGGGCGCCCGTCTTCCGTGTCCAAGCACGGGGCCATGACGAGGTAGGAAGACAGTGCCAAGGAGGCGTCGTTTCGAAACACCCGAGACCTCACCGTTTCGTTCAATGACGTGCCCGTTCCTCTCGATATGGGCTGCATGTAAAACCCCTTCTGTACGTATTGCAGTTTGCAGCGGGGAACGAGCATATCGCACAGCAGGGAAGGTGGGTTCATTGTCCCACTCGAACGTTATTAAACGCCGAGCCAATGTTTCGGTGCGACTAGGCGGCGCTCGACTGATTGGACGCCCGGATATCCGCATTCCAAATTTGGGGTCGATACCTCTTCCTGTTGGGAACAACTCGGCTTGTTTTCTAATGAACTTTGTAGAATCTTATTGCTCTGCAAGGCGCCGAAGAGTGACCTTTTAAGCGCCCTCTCCCTAACTTATCTCTACCGGAATATTTATGAGGCGGCTTACTTATGGCTTTTGCATGTGCGACATTCCGTCTGCAGCTAGAAAACAGCCAATGCAAGCTTCATTGCCGCTCCCTATAAGGGATAAGGGAAAGGCGAAGGGGGCGGATTGTTCAGGGTTAACGCCTAGCAAGCGGAGGAGCAGCCGCAGCTTGAGGCGTCCTCCGAGGTGGTATATATAGCGAAAATAAGGACGACAGACGCTTGTCAATCTAGTGCTCCCCTGAAAGACAAGACGAAGCATGCTCGTTAGAGCTATGGAAGAGAAGAGATTCATTAAACCCCCGTGTCCGGATCATCCGTGCATAGACTAATCCTATAGACAAGCCAGAGATTGCCTCCCCTCCCCTATCATCATAATCAGATGCTCATATGCAAAAAGATACGATCCGCGCTCCTGTATGCCTCCTTGTTTTATTGTACAGAGTATGGTACATATTGGATTTTTTTTAGTCATGACTTGCGGGTATCTTATTCGTTGATCTTGGCCAGGATGCTGGACGAGCATGTCAGCCGCGGCCCCGGGGATCGCACTTACTCGCCTGAAGAGAAGGACTTACTCGCTGTCGCGGAAGAGCTGGTACTCCTCCTCACCGACCTTGACGGGGGAGCCGCCAAACTGGAGAAGCGGGCAGGTCAGCCATGAGTTCCGTCCCAGTGCGCGATTATCAGGGGATGGGACCAGTAGCACAGAGCTAAGCAGTCGACTCGCTCGCACGCCGGCGAGCTAATTATCCTTTCGCTTGCTTACCTGAGGAACCAGGACCCTGTCGCCGGACGTGACGCTCATGGGCACGCGCTGGCCGTCCTTGCTCATGGCGCCGGGACCGACGGCGAGGACCTTGGCCTCGTTGAGCTCCTTGACGCTCGACTCGGGCAGGAAGATGCCGCTGGCGGTCTTGGCCTCAGCCTTGACCCTCTGGACCAGCACACGGTCCAGGAGGGGGACCAGGGACTTGATCGATCGGACGGTGGTGGCCTGCCCCATTCCAACAGTTAGCCAGGTAAGTAGTAGGTAATTATGGCTAGAGAAGCTCCTGCGAGGCGCAAGAGGCAAGGGGCTCGCGGTGCGGGCGCCTGAAGTAGGTAGGTACGGCTGCGTTCTTGAATATGCGTATCGAGAAAATGCCGAATCCGAATGTGCGCACGTGGTAATATCTGCGAGGAAACACTTACCATTGTATGTGTGAGAGTGTGGGCGTGTGAGCGGGAGAGTTGTGTGGGAGTTCTAAGGACAGAAGAGCGTGGGAAGTTTTGGCAGAGGTGCAGCGTCAAGTAAAAACGATGCTATCGCGAATTATACGTAGGGAGTCCAACACGCCGTTAGAAAGCTCTGGAAGCAGATCAACCTTCTGGGTCCCAGTAAAAAATATTTGGGTTCGTTTTTCCGTCGCCGTCGCAGTTAGCACCTGCGAAGCCGATTGGTTCAAGAGCGGGCGGGGTGTCCCCAGCGTCACCTTATCTCCGACGTCCAGACCGCGCAGGGGAACACCCCCTCTAGTCGCTATTCTCCCCGTGTACCTGGAATCTGTATGTATGAAGCAGATATCCACGTGGTATGTGGCCGGCCCGTCGGCGAGATAACTGAGTATCGCAATTTGTAACGTCGGAAGCGCAAGTAGTTTAAAGGCGTTCAACAACAGATATGAGGTCTAAGTCGCTACGCTATTCCAATTGGGATCTATACCATTTACTCTATGTATCATACCAGAATTCACCTCGCATTAAGTTCTAGGCCGCTGTTACCTCTCTAATGTGTATAGACCTGTATACCGTTTTACTCCGGCGCCCCAGATGCCCGAGGAAACCCTGAGAGGTTAATACAATACCGCGAGGGAAAAAAAAAAAAAAAAAAAAAAAAAAAACCCTTCCGCTTGATATCCAGTTACGGACGGGGGTGTTGTAAGGATTCTGCGCTAAAACCCTTTTACTTAATGGGAGGTGCAGGCGGTTCGAGAATGTGCGTGTGGTCGTCCGCCTTGACGACTTCGCCACGGCCAACCTGTCTACAGATCACTGTATCCGATACCCAAGGGTCGTCGAGGATTTCTGGCATCTTCGCCCGCTTTTTAGGATCGATTGTCAACATTCTTCCGATAATATGCCGGCTCTCTCGCGGAAGCAACCTCAGGAGGCGCCACGGTCCTCTAATAACTTCTTTCCGCTCCCCGTTGTCGCCATCGGCGTTCCCAGGGTTTCCCGAGGCATCCGGCTTGCTGGGGTTGGCCGATCCGCCATCTTGCTCAGAGAATATATCCCGTTGCGGTATGTCCGTGAGATCGTTCGTGGATCGAGATGGGACGATGAGCTTGTTGGGGTCATGCCCTGGTGTGGGTTCCGACGCAAATAACTTGAACGAGTTATCCGTCATACGGGGTACTTTCCAAGGAAATCTCCTCAGAGACATGCAGCAGAATATTATCGCGAGTGACCATATATCTACTCCCTGCGGGTCGTATTTGCGCTCGTCGTAGACCTCTGGAGCGAGATAGGGGTCAGATCCCACGACTCCTACATACTGTCAGACGTGCCATTCTTCGAGTAATACTGAACGGTAATCTGCCTACCTGTGGCGAGCACGATCTCGGTCTCAAAGGGGTATTTGAATACGTGAGCACTTCCGAAGTCGATTATTTTCATGATACCATGCTCACTGACAACCACGTTGTCCAATTTCAAGTCACGGTGAGCGAGCCCCGAACTATGCAGATACGTCACACCGCTCAAAATCTGGAGGAAACAACACGTCACCTCGGCTTTCGACATCTTCCCTGTCATGACAATAGCGAAGAGATCGTACGGAGCGTACTCCATTACCTCATACCATTTCCCCTTTTCTTGGACAATGTCCAAAGTTTCGATTATATTGCCATGGTGGAGTGCAGATCCGATACAGAATTCGGCAGTCAGTTTCTTGACGTACTCCTTTTCCGTCTCGTATGAATGGCGGGGTCGAAATTCCTTGACGGCAAAAACCGTATTGTCCTCGGTTCGCTTCATAAGTTTCACCGAGCCTCCGGCGCCAGACCCGAGCACGCGGCCTATCTTGCCGTACTTGGTCGTGAGACCATGGTCATCGGCAAATGGGACCTGGTACGTTGATCTCGGCTTTGAAGGCGTGGGGGATGCCAACTTGCTGGAGGATCCGGACGGGGTTTTCGCCTTATGACTGCCGCCGACTTTGAAAAACCTCTTTAGGTCCGCCATGGAGCCATGATGACTGCCCTGTACAGTAGACTGGGATCCTGTCTTCTGGAAGTCTCCCGACTTCTTCCGTCCGCCTAGAAGCCCCGACTGTCGCTTTTCTTGTTTATCGGGTTTCGTGAGACTGGTTGAAGAGCTAGATGGCGAGCCTTTGTTCTTCTTCTTCGAGAAGATGAATCTCGAGTCAATGTTGCCGACATTTCTACTTTGCGGCTGTCGCTTGTGGGCGGCATATGGATCGTTGACGTCGCCTTCAGGGGTAAAGGGTCGCGAATAGAACTGGGATGCAGCGATTCTCGAAGGGCTCGATTCCCTAGAAACTGGAACGGACTGGCCGCCAGGGCCAATAGAGAACATCCCCTTGCGGTGTGAACGCGCTTCCCCTTCTCGTTCCTCAACCACAGTTGTCCGTGGCGATGTGTTATCGCCGGAAGCCAGTCGTTTGGGCAAATCCGGCCTCGACTCTTGGCCTGAGGCCTGAGGCGTTATGGCTTGTGAATCAAAACCCCCCTCGGATCCGGAGAGAGCGGGAGACCTTGAGCCCTTGCTCAAAGACTCGACCGCAGAAGTCCCAGCGGGTGTCAGTGGCGGCGAAGCGAGTTCCGGTCCCTTGGAACCCAACCGCGGGGATGGGTAACCCATTGGGCTATGGGTGTGTTGTGGAGTTGCACTGGGCGAAGTCTCATTTGAAGGTATCTGGATTACTAAAGTTAGTCTTGGTGAATCTGGCTACTTAATCTGTAGGGCGGTGAGCTTGACTGTCGGGTGTATAGGCAGGCCAGCTCGTCGCTTTGGACGCTATCGCCAACCAAAGTTGTGAGCCGATCACAGGCTGAACATCGGAAGGCTGGGTTCTCCCCAGTTGGTTGTTGGGACGAGAGACGAGACAATGAAAGAATGGGCCAACAAAACCGAGAACTTACCCTGGAAACTGGCAGCGAGATGGGGGCGAAGGCAAAGCTCTTCATGCGCTGCTCCTGTAGGTTTGCTCGCCGGAGGGAGTTTGTCAGATCGCGTATCTGCTCAGGCGTAACATCCGAGGTTTCCATTGAGCCATTCTGCTTCCCATCTTGGGGGCTTGTTTGTTGCGACGACGGGACCGCAACGTCGATCTCCTCGACATTAGAGGCGAAGCGCACGGCTGGTGCCTGGTCGGGACGTTTAGTAGAAGACTGTTGATCTAGATACCCAGATGATTCGCCTTGGCTAGGGCCGTCTAGACATTCGGAAGCGGAAACCGTTAGCGATCAGCTCTCGATAGACAATGAACACCCACCGGACGACTATGACGGGAAATTGGGGGAGGCGTTGGTGGGGTTATAGAACAAAAGGAACTTCAATTATACCTTGTTGATGGCGGGGAGCTTCTGAGGGCGCCATTGTCGGGTCGGGGCTAATGTGATATAAGGCCAATGTCTAAGTAGTTTACCTTGGTAGAGCGAGTGATGGGAGTATATTGAGAGCTATGGATAAGAAATGCGACGGTTGATCAGAATAATGTAAGCAGCCCAGACGGCGCTGTGGGCCAGCACCCCGATGTGGCATGAAGGGGAAAAAGAATTTTAGTGATGATGGCGATGGATGCGCCAGACGTCAAGATTGCTCGGTTTGAACTACGGGCCCAGCGAACTTTTGCGTGGTTGTTATTAGTATCGGAGTCATTCTCTATTTCCTCCCAGCCAAGTGATGTGATGTACTTTGAAAGCATGCGCTAATGGTGGGGCGGTTTGATCCACTGTAACTTCATCTACATACGAAGCACTGTCGTAAGCAGGATGGTAAAAGAATGTTACTCCGGACGGGAAGAGCAGCTCCTCATCTGAGAGCCAATTGCATCATTAGGGACTACCGCGCTGTAGGTACGTGATCCGAGTCCCAAAAGAGACGAATCATCTTTTATCTTGCCAAAGACAGTTCTCCTTGCATATTCCCCTGAGGCCTTCTTAGCGACCGTCCAATGTGGCTTAATTTCAGTCAATTGGAATACAGCGGGATATCACAATGGATCTATGCTGGGCTGGCCGGTTCTTGGTTGCCGGGAACGTCCCTCGGCTGTCTTTGCCGGCGGAAAGGTGGTTGATGCGTCCCGGCTGATTCGTTGCAAATTCGAGTCCTTAAGTGCCTACATAGGTAGGTAGGTATTCGAGGAATGAGGGATGCGTCTATTTGGTAGCAGCACGATTCCCGCATCCGGTCGCCAGAGGTGTTTTGGAGTGTCAAGAACGGATCAGAGCCCATGCCATGTGTTAAAGTTGTTAGTGAGTGGGAAGCGCTGTGGGACACCAAAAAAGCTTAAATCACATGCAACGGGATACGCATGCATGGGGATCGTTGCAACGCTCAGTCGGTATCTACTCTGGTCCTGGCCAGTCATTACCCAATATCCTCCTACCTAGTACCATATTCACGTTGCACATTATAGGAAAATAAGGCCCGACAACTACTTCCGTGCAATCTCCAAATATGGTCGAGGACTTATGCCTCAGCTTGCAGATATTTCATGAAGGACAAGAGCAGCCGATTACCAGCATGAGAGTGCGTGGTGGAGTAATGTGGAGAGGATATTATGATTCATACATCCATGCAGACAGCTATTTTCCTCACAAAGAGATCAGTCACATACCGAACCGTACCATCCCCCGGCGTCCTGGATGTTTGGGTGTACTTATCTATCTTGGGCCGACAAACCCTACACAATCAAGTCGACCATAGGAGCATGATATAGCCGATTCTATCGCCATGGGATGCACGGTTTGCCCTAGTCTCATGCATGTCCTAGCGGGAACTGACTGCTCATATCTCGATGACTCTTTGCATGGCTGCTGCCTGCATGGTCGATAGGCACTCTCCAGCAAGGGTTGGAGTCAGGGACCTGGGGGCAGAGAGCCATACTTGTCGATACCGTCCGCGTCTACGGGGGACCCTGCATATGTATGCGCATACCAAGCTAAATACATGGAGCGCGGGAACCACCATTGCCTTGCGATGCTCTTGGAACTCCACGCCCAAATTACAGGGAAACAAGCCGAGTATGGTGCCCCTGTTTACCGTCATTCCCGTTGCAACGGTCGCCCTCTTTATGCACACCAACGCCTGCTGGGAAATGCTGCAATTCCGACTTCATCTCTCTTGGACTTTAGAACTTTTTCGGTGATTAGGTAGCCTAACCCGTGAATACGAGAATTGACAGATTTCACGGAATATCAACTAGAATCAAGAACAACATTGCTTGAAGTCAGTATCTTTGTACGTCCGAGAGGCAGGACTTCCGGAATAGCAAACTACTCAGAGTTAAATCGTTCAGTTTTATATTTCGCCTATGCTATGCTGAGAGTGCCTGCATTGGCGAGGCGTGCATACCGCGTATATAAACCGCTTGGAAAAGCAAAGCGAGGCCTCTCTGCAGGACCTCGTTTGGTATTTACGTGTAATTCTGCTGGGCTTCGCTTCTCGTACATTCGTGCCTGTCCATAGAAACATAGCTTTACGGAAAGCTAATGTGGAAGGGGCCCTTCCCTTTCATCTCATGCCGCAGATTTCGACGCGATGTATCACGACCATTTTGCCTGCACGCTCATCCCCTTCCTATCATACTGAATGTAATGGTACATAATGTGCACAGTGCTGAGGCTGACAGCCCATTCCCCAGATATCGCCAGTCTGGAACTTCAAAGAAGTCCTTCGGGTGTCATGCGACAACTGCGATGCCCATTGATCTGCATTGGTATATGACGGCCTTGCAGAGGCCTTCTAAAGAAAGACCCGATAGTCGCACTTCGGTTTGCTTGATCTTTGCGATCTCGAAGACGTGCTTCAGACTGATGGTGCCGACTATCTCGTGACCAGGCTTTGAAGAGGCCTTTTTCTTTCCCTTCTTCCCAGCTGACAACCCTGCTGCGTTTCGGAGGAGCCAAGAGGTCTGCGGCGTGCGAACGTCGAAGTGGAATGATCGATCTGCCCGTACCGTAACTCGCACGGGCATTGGTGTCCCCGGATTAATATGTGCTGTCCGCGCATTGAACTCCTACATAGAACCCGCCATCAGCCTTTCTGTTCGATCGGACGATCGAGGTATCGCGAGGATCGGGCCAGGACTGATTCACCTTGCAGAAGTCCATCGACTTAACACCCTTGCTTCCAAGCGCAGGACCGACGGGCGGACTGGGACTGGCCTGTCCCGCTCCGACGATGAGCTTTACAATCTGGTCCCTGGCTGCAGCAGCCGCACGCGCTTTCGACATCTTGTTGCGGCTCGCGAGTCGAAAAACACAGTGAGGAGCAAGCAAATGCGAGGTTAATAATTGAGGTAGCTATCGCTGCCTCAAATCCATATTGCCGTATCAAAATTCGGAAGTCAGGGTCGTCGCCAATGATGATGTTTTAAGCATCAGCCACACCCACGAAAGCTTGGCAATAATGTATTCCGCCATATGGCGCCACACCTGGGTTACCCACCTGAATCCTTCTGATCTGTCTTGGGCCTTGGGTAAAATGGCATCAAATCTACATGCTAAAATTGCCACTAGTCTACTATCGATATGTGATAAGAATTCCAAACCCCACCAACTTAGGTACCTAGTGCGAAGTCTAGGCTACGGTATGTATACAAGGGTTCCAAATAATTTACGACCCAACCAGAGAGAGAACCGCTACAACAATACATGAACCTTATTGTCCTTCTCGACTCCCTAATTTCAAACCGAAGTCCCCTCTCCTTTTGGCCCTGCTTGCTGTCCTCACCGAAACTTGCAACACCCGAAATCCCAAGTTCCCAACCTCACCATGTTTAACTGGGCAAAACAGACGTAAGCCGTCATTACATCATACGTCCCTGATTCACACGCATTCAGGTTCGACTATCGGTGTGTACGGCTAACCGCTATCATCATTTAGTCTGGCCAATGTGGTCGGCACGGAGGAACCCATCTACGGCCCTTCGGCTATCAAATCCGTGGCCCAAGACGCCAAAGACACTCCATATACCGAGTTGACGAGGAATGATATGAAATGGGCCGCATTGGACTCTACCTGCGTCGAATCGCAGAGCTTCTATCTGACGGCGGACAATGGCAATTTTGCCCTCCTTCAGGTCATCTACAGCAACGTCGTGTAGGAACTTCGGCCGCCCTGACTGTATCCCTTATTAGCTGACCAGCCTTGCAGCGGCATCAGGACGACCTGCCAGTTCAGTGTCAAGATCTTCCGCGCCGATCCCTCCAAGCCTCACATCTGGTGCTCGACACCCCTAAACGACACCGATTTCAGTGAAGATAAGACCAGCTTCTACGCTGCGGATTGCGCGGTGGAGCTATCAGAAGATGGCAAGACGTATACCATCAAGTCGATGAATGATCAGAGGGCCATTGTCAACGTGAAGATAACTCAGACCGCCCCTTGCATCGTTGCGGGCAAGGATGGCAAAACCTTGTTCGGTACGGATCTGTCCAACCCCTGGGGTTCTATGCGACACGCATTCTGGCCCAGATGCGTAGCCGAGGGAACCATCGTGACCGAAGAAGGCCCCATTGACTTCAAGGGTAAGGCCTTCCTCAGTCATGCTTTACAGGGTATGAAGCCTCACCATGCTGCGTCCCGATGGAACTTCGTCTACTTCCAAAGCCCGTCATATTCCGCAATCCTAATGGAGTTTACCACCCCGCCGTCCTACGGCTCGACTGTAGTGAGCGTAGGGGTCCTTGCGAAGGACGGAGAGATTATCACCGCTGGTGACATAACCTCTGTTCAGCATACGAAAACGAAGAAGGACTCGGAGAATGACTGGCCCGAGCCGACGGAAGCCAAGTTTACTTGGACTGGCGCCACAAAAGATGGCAAGCCTGTCGAAGCAGTCATCGAAGGACCCCTGGAGGACAAGCTTGACCGGATTGACGTCATGGCAGAGGTCCCTGGATTTGTCAAGACAATCGTCGCAAGCGCGGTGGGGACAAAGCCCTATATCTACCAGGTAAGCTAAGCGTCAAGGTATCCGGTATAGATGCGGTCTGACAGTGAATGCAGTATTCTCCTCGGAAGACAACTGTTAACTTAAAGCTGAAGATCGGCGACCAGGAGATCTCGGAAGAAGGCCGGATGTTCACTGAGGCCACCTTCATCTCTTGAGTGTAGTGGCCCCGGGACGCCAATGGAGCACTTGGGAACAGGAGATGAAAATGGCCGGGTCCATCGACAACACAACATTGCGAAGTGCGGTCGTCATACATCTTGCATAATACTTGGATACGCAATTTGGGCGCATACAGAGGCGGCGTTGAAGGTCATGAACTATTTTGGTCACTCGTTAGCGATCGATTGTGGTCCATTAGAAACGCGGAAGCCATTGTGACGACCCATGATACGAATTCGCATACATACTAATATGAAAGTCGCAATCAGTATAGCTATGTATAATACTATTGCAGACCACGCAGTAGTGGCATTATTTTTGAGGCAAAAAAGGAGGACTGAGAGACACATCTACGGGGAATACAGTAACTGGCAAATCACAGTTTGTAGTATCGTCTGATCGCCCTATCTGCTTGATCAGATACGAGCACAAAGAGGCCTTGCCTCTGGTAAATCAAGTTGTCAACTGTGCAAACGGACAGGCCCTTGGGTCTTTCACTCTTCCGTACGCAGTTAGCCGTCTTATCAAAATCGGGTTGCTCTGCCTGCTTGGTTCATGAGTCCCCCTCCTCGACACGCCTCTGCTTCGAGTGTACCCATCACCACCGTTTGCCAGCGGTGAGATTCTATCCTAACCAACGGCAATTCACCATTCTCAACAAGAGCTCGTATTTGCATATTGGTGTCCGTGGAGCCCTACCAAACCACCACGCCTTACGACTCTAACTCTCTACCCCTTGCCCGAAGACCCCCGCCCCCGCGTCGCCCATTGGCCCTTATCGACTCGCGTTTGCCAACTCGGCCCGCGAATACACGGGAGCGACGGAGGTATTGGGCTGCAAGAAGCCGGTCTGGGTCTGGTGCGGGGAGGAGGGGCTTCCGGGAGGGTTGCGCTGGCTAGCCCGTTGCCTCGTCCGCCGCTTCTCTCTCTCGCCTTGGGGAGAGGAAAACGTAAGGTGTCCGCGGACCGACTACTCGATTCTCCAAACCCCTGTTAGCCTGATCGCTGTGGACTGGAGACAAAAGAGCTGCGCTCGATGGAGGCGGGTTGAGGAATCGTGGCGTGAGTTTGCCTCGGCGGGACACGTCATATGACAAATTCATGCACTGAAGGGGGACGGAACGCTACAGATAATTCGACTGCGGTTCCTTAGACACCGAGACCTGAGGGTATTGGAGAACCGCAGCTGCCTTGGGCACCTGCTTCAACCAGTCTTTAGATGGCTACGCCGTGCCCTGATACAAAAGGGTGCTCGACTCCGGCATGTCGTCATGCTCAACGAGGAACGAGTTGTCAACGGAACTCTGAACGTCACTTTCTGGAAGAAACAAACCACCTGCTATGGCGCTGATCGCTCTTATTGTCTTGGGCCTATTCGCTCTCGCCATATGGGCCCACAATCGCCCTTACAGGAGGCTTCAAGATGCGCGGGCCCTCGTTGCCGATGCTCGGGCAATAGCGGCGTTCGACATTGCCGCTGTGAGGCTCAGAACTGTGGATAGGCTGACGCTCCGGGCCATCCCAAATAGACGCCTGGTCGAAGCTTTTGGGATCGATAACTCATTTACGACCACTGACAGCAAGCGCCACACCGACTTCTTGACCCAAGCGACACGGAAAATTCAGAGCGTAAACAGCAAAGGATGGGCTCGGCTATTCGATGTTGCCCAAAAGGCCATGGGGCTGGCGGAAGCCCACGTCAAGTCCGAAAGCCCTGGCGCAGGGCTACAGATCCCTCTTGCTCGCCTAGTTCGAATCTTAACGTTCGTAACTGTCCTCAACGTATTGTTCGGCGTGAAGCCGGGAGACATCGCTATCCAGGATGTAGTGACAGCGACGGACTTGATCAACACGCTATGGATGCTGTCTAAAGACTGCTCCAATAAGTCCCTCTTGGCGATGGATAAGCAGCGGCTCCGGATGACGTTAGACCATATGCTCCGTACACTAGGAGAGCCCGGGGGAGACGAACGACGATTAAACCCCCTCAACTTAATCATGCCCGCGTACGAGACTCTGTGGCGAGTTGTGCTGCTCACCTTCCTCGCAGCAGCATTTCGGACATCTGATCCGGACACAGTGCACTGGTTTCGTGACGTAATGCACTCTGTCCCCAGTTGCTTCGATCGCGACCGAGGCAGCACCGGGGAAGGTGATGCGGAGAAGATAGCCCTTGCCTTCGCCAAGGTTTGCTGACCCCTTTCCGTCTCGCATCAATGACTGCTCCCCTTTCCCACAAAATCTTGTCGTCCTTTCCCCGCCTCGAACATATTTGCAGTCTTGTGCAAAACAGGGGATCCTCGGACCGCTAACAATACCCAGGAAGGGCTCCGGCTTTATCCCCCGACGAAACGGATTTACCGCGGCCCACTACCCGGCGGGCCGCAACGGCGCGCTTGGCGCGCCGACATCGAGCGCTGCCACCGGGACCCGGCGATCTGGGGCGCCGACGCGCTTAGATTCAACCCGTTACGCTTCTTTTTGCTTGCTCCAGACCAGAAATCCGCGTACATGCCGTTCAGCGTCAGGCCGCATGAGTGCCCTGCGGAGCGTGGCGGGTTCGGCGAGCGCGCCATCATGCTGCTTGTCGTCGTGCTTGCCCGCCGCCTCGGCACCCGCGAGAGCGGGCTCCTTGTGCGGTTCAATGATACGGTGCTGGATGGTGATGACGCGGACATGCCGCTTCCAAATGCGAGGGACGCGGCGGAACGCTGGGTGGTCGTTGAGCAGTGATGCCCTCAAATCGACTACGGACACAAGGGAATAACACTGATTAAGGGCGCATGGTGAGGGTCATTGCTTGCGAGAGGGGGATGGAATGTTAGTATCCCGGTATTCCGTCCTTTGCTGAGCACTAGCGTGACGGTAGAAGAAGAAGCTGACACCTCCCTTGAGAGGTGATAGACGGTCTTAGGTTTCCTCTCGTATATGGCTAGCAAGGTCAGAGTTTCTATAGACGGGCCGTAGGCTAGCATATGCGGATTGAAAGGACATAATACCCAGCATCATCGGTGTAGAGAGACGTTAATAGATGTTCCCCATTGGTTCCTAGGAAGAATGGTCCCGGACGAGAGAGGTCAAATGGGGATCTGCAAAAAATGGTAGGCCTAATTGTCACAGGGTAATATCTCAAGCCACCTTTCAAAGAAAAGCATCGTGTCTGAAGCGATAGCATGTCTCTAGTTTATAGGCCACGTGGTCGCAGCTACAAGTCTGCGGTTTCTGGAACAGGAGTCTCATCCATCCTACCTGCTCTCCTCCCGAAACTCCGATATGATGTAGACCAGTGAAGGCATTTTGTAGGGTTTGTTTGATTCCAGAGCCTGCTACCGAAAATATGCAATGAGGATTGGAATATAGTGTATCAAGGCGGCAGAATTGTAATGCACAATTTGCATTGCATCGAAGCGGACACTACAAACAGTTATCGCAAACAACTTGGAAGAAAGTGGCCAACACAAATCACGTGCGTCCGTGGCTCGCTTTCCCCACACTTCCAACCAGTTGTTACACGGTTCTTTCCAATTCCCACCATCAAGCGCCCGTTCTTCCCCACTTTCTTGCCACCTCCCCGAGAAGTTACTTGTGAGATTGAGCAGCTCCGTTATACCAACCGTTTCCCGTCCCGAACGGCTTCTTTGATAATCACCACCAGGTTATAGCATCGAAAACTCACTCGACCTTTTCTTGGCCCGCTAGACATAAGTAGCCTTTGCCAGTGCACTGTATCTATCCCCTTGCGTCGTCTTTGGACTTTTGGACAAAGTTTTGCCTGCGCACGTCATGCCGTCGGGCAAATCGGTAGGCAGAGCTCCTGCCGGGAAGGGCCTTGGTGGGAAGCAGGTAGGTTTAGCACTTTAAGATGCGCTTTTGGCACGAAAGCCATTGTATCCTTGTCCGAAAGCCGCGTTTTGCTGACATGGTCATTTTATATAGGGGGCGAAGAGACATCGGTTCGTCAGCCACAAGCGATTTAGACGAATTATACTTACAGCCACGTACTAACTTCGTGTTTCGTTTAGCAAAATCCTACGAGACAACATTAACGGCATCAGTATGTCTGCTGCGTTATCACTAATGATACCCATGTCTGTAGAAATGGAGTTCAACCGCTAACGATTAAACCCACTATTTAGCCAAACCGGCAATCAGGTATATCCCGCCTATCTCACTTTGGGTCACATCTCACTTCACTTGTTTACACTATATATACGACAAATGTGCCTTCCATCTCGTAGAACTAAAGACTAACATGGATCTAGACGTCTCGCCAGACGTGGAGGAGTCAAGCGAATTTCCGGCAACATCTACGACGAGATCCGTAGTGTTCTGAAGGCTCGCCTCGAACTGGTATGTTTGGTTTGGACTGGTCGGCTCGGTGATATACTGACTTCGTCACAGATCCTGAAAGACTGTGTGATCTACACAGAATTCCGCCGGGCGAAGACTGTGACTATCAACGATGTCAGTAGAAGTTGGACTTCCGTGAGTGAACGGCCATTGTTGACGTGAGACAGGTCCTGTTCTCGTTGAGACGACTCGGCCGCCCTATCTACGGCTTTGACGACACCAACGGCCAGACCAGTCGTGTCAATCGTGCCAATCGCCCCAGCGGCGCGAACCAGTGAAGGTCACCCTTCTCTGTCTCTATGTAAAAACGAGTCTACATATGTCTGAGTGGCTTCAGGAGCATGGACCGGCTCAGAAGTTACATGGTAATTGGTCAAACATCAAACATGCGAAATTCAATGTAAGCCATTGAAAGGGCACCTAGGTTATTGGAGGGTATTTACGAGACCACGACACTGCGCGGATACAAACATGATCTGTTTTCTGTCAGAAATCTTTATGGCTTGCTTGTGGTGAAGACGATCAGAAACGACTGGGTATTCGCAAGAACTATAGTAAACAATAACATATAAAAACGACCGGCATCTGGCAATGGTTAAAATCTCCGCGTCCGCCTGCTCCCGTCCCATTCGCTGACGACGTCCTCCAGGGCTTTCGCCGCCCTCTGCTCGTTCTTCCTAAACTGTCCGTTGAATACCTCCGGCAACACCATGGTGCTGTTGGCGTGCTCCTTAGCAAACCCGATCTCTGCGTCCTTTCCGCACCTCTCCCTCGTCACCTTCACGGCTTCGTGCAGTAGATCGGTTCCGACCCCCTTATGCCGGTACTTCAGCTTCACGGTCCACGCACGGATCACGCCCCTCCCGCCCCTGAGCAGGGACTGCCGCGCCCGCTTCTTGCCCAGATTGCTGGGGTTCGGCTCGAGTCTCAGAACCAGAGCCCCGATCAGGTCCGAGCCGAACCTCACGCCGATCACCGTGTCCTCCTCTCGGTCGCCCGACAGCATCCAAGACCACTTCACGCTCTCGGCCACTTGGACGTATCTCCCCGTGAAATAACGGATCGCTAGGAGATACGTCATGATAACCCCCGAGTGGAGCATGAGCGCCATCCCGAGGTCGCGCTTTATGCGCCACGAAATCTCGTAGGCGATCCCGAGAGCAAGCGCCAGGATCGCTAGTAGGTACGGATGGAATACCATGTGACGCGATGCGGACTGCCGCTGCTGAGCTATCGAGTCGGCGACCAGTTTAAGTGCATCGACCTTGTCGGACTTGCCGTCGAGGATGCTGACGGAGAGAGGCGGCAAATCATCCGGTACCGGATCGCTGGGAGGTTCCATAGTCACCAGCGGCGACGGAGGCGGCATCGTCCGCGACGAAACCGGTCCCAGGTAAGGGGTCGACATTGGTGAGGGGTTGACGACCAGGTTCGCCCTCAGGAAAGTGAAGAATACTGTCGGTTAGGTTGCTGATCAGCCTTGACGGTCCGATTCGGAAACTTCAACGAATACGGCAGCGGGTTAAGAAGGGCGAAATGTCCCAAGACAGCTTGTGCACCACCAAGGATCTCGTGATGGAAGCTTGATGCGACTTCCCCACGCCAACCCCCCCTTCTTGAACCCAATACTACCATTTAAATTGTACTGATGGATAATGCCAAGTGAGACGATGCAACCATATACAAACCATGTAATATGGGAACGCAGCGGAAATCAAACAAGCTTTCTTGCCAGGAAAAGGTAGAACGTAATGATAAGGAAGAGTGCGGAGAAAAACCGAGATTCTATGGACTTACCAGTGCTGGTCTTTAGGCCGGGCACAACGTTGAACTTGTCGGCCATGGTCGTATTGTAAAGTTGTCGCGGCATGAAGTCCACGTGGGCCATCTTCACGTTTCCAGTGGCCAGCCGGCCAATAGAGGTAGCTTTGAGAGCTCTTGGTCTTTCCTTCTCTTTTTCTTTTGCGGAAACGACGCTTTGGTAGGCAGCACAGCGCACTACCGATGTACGAGGCTCCCGGGAGTGTCGTAATTACTACCGACCAGGCGGATTTGACGTTCGCTTAATGACCCCTAATGAATTACGACTGAACCATTCGACGTGGGGTTCAATCTGGCGCAGTCTAACCGTGAAAATTTTTGCCGGGATAGTGCTCCCTTTAATATGACTATTACCTTGGCTACCGGGCCGGCGACGTCTTTGCTATATGGTCAAAATAAAATCGAGTGGGGAAGCAATAATGACGACAGAAGTTGATAGGGGAGGAAGATAAGACGTCAACGGATGGGTTCAGGCAAAGGCGAGCCCTTCCGTGTCCTTATAAGGTGCGACGGGTCCTACTCGAGACAAGATGGCGGAAAATATGACGAATGGACCACACTGATGCTTGCAGCACACACACATACACGCATGCCGATCCCTCGGGCGGCCGATCCGACGATATGGCGATGCGATATGGGTGCTCTTCCAGTCGATAGTCTTTCGGTTATCTGATAAGAAAGGGTTCACAGGCGAATAGGATGCCGGGGACGGTGCGTCCAGCACGCAGCCACGAGCAAACCGGATGCCATCTGAAGTCCCGGCAGCCCGGGCAGTCCTTTATTAATACTACCCCGGGGGGATCCGATGTGGTCAACTTGGCTGCACCGCTCGTGAGTACGGAGGCCGTTCGCGGGGGGGTGAGGGGTTTTGTCTGGTATAATGGTTGTGACTGGAATGTGGATCGTGTGGCTCGACCACATGAACAACTCGAACTGTGAGGATTCGACTTGGGGGTCGGTCTAGACTTGACTGACAGACTGATTGCTGGGATTATGCGGCAAGAAAAACTTAAAGTACCAAGATCTGAGACGACAAGTTTCGTGATGCTCCGCCCTGATCACAGGAGAGTATTTATCGTTCTAGGTATAAACGCTCTACCCTGGCTATCTATTCGAAATCCCTTATCCCTCCTCGAGACCATCATCCGGTCGATCCCCTTATAATCCCAAAATAACTGCATACATATGTACCAGCATACTTTAGGAAGCCCCGGGAAGGTCGGAGTAGGTGAGAGAGTGTAACGGGTGCCGAAGCAAATCCTGCCAACCACACTCTTTGCTCCATAACCGGAACCGATGGTGGAATCCACCTCTGCATTGCGCGGTGCGGTGCGGTGCAGCAGTCAAAGCCAATGGAGGCACGACTCTTACCACTTGAAACGGTGGCGCCCCAGCACTTTTGTGAGGATACTCTGCGTTGCTTGAAACGCCGGCTACGTAAGAATTGATTCGCGCAGAATCGACGCACGGGAGCGTGCTCCAAACTCGATACTGGATGCGTACAAACGTATGTATTTACTATACCTAAAGCAGTGCCACGTACGCGCAAGTGCCGAACCGGCTCACGTCATCAGTCGAGAGAAGACGCGCAAGATATGTGTTACAGCGTCTCGATTCGCTCGGAGTCAACTTGAAACACAAAACGAAGCCCCAACCCCACCATGACCGCGCTCACTGCGACAAGCAATAATGCACGATTGGCGGCATTTCCAGCCCAGGAAGCCAGCGTAAACCTGCCAACAAGGTATGTAGTGCTACATAAGCACCTATGTTATGGGTGACGAGAAGCTTGCAAATTCCTAGTGAGGTGAGAAGCAGGGATCAGGCGGGGTTGGCGAGCTGCTTCCTTAGGGAGTCGTCAGCTCGTGCTTTAGTATACAGAAAAGTCTGACCAGTAAGAGCAGCTAACGTTAGCTTGG
This sequence comes from Monosporascus ibericus, assembly GCA_004154915.1. Classification (NCBI taxonomy): domain Eukaryota; kingdom Fungi; phylum Ascomycota; class Sordariomycetes; order Xylariales; genus Monosporascus; species Monosporascus ibericus. The sequence continues at coordinate 44,796 of QJNU01000533.1, forward strand.
CTTTGAAACTGTTGCAACCATGTCGGGGGGTTGATAAGGGTTTAGACCGAGTGGGAGAGAAGGGGGTACAATTGTCCGTTTGATAAGGGATTGATCTAAGAATTAAGAATCCTTGATTCGACGCTACTGGTGTCACCTGGGGGACTCATCGACTTGGCGCTCTGGGCAACTGGATTGCTTCATCTTCGTTTCAGGCTTGGCATGGTATTTAGCACGTCAACATGGGCTTCAGTCCACCACGAGAGACAATTCCCTTTAACCAGAAACGGCATACGCAAACAGAAAAGGTAAGAAGTCGTTATTGAGGATACTGCCTAAGAGGGGGTGAACCTTACCAGACAGGTGTCTGAAATACACAGGCCTGGCAACTACGATCTGGGATTATCATTACACCGATAAGGACGCCTGCCTAGCAAGGCTGCGGGGGTGGATACAACAAGGAATCCTCCGAAAATCAGGGTCCTTCCGAGGTGCCTTTCGTCATCAGCGGCTAATATCTCATCTCAGAAATTCACAAGTCCTACGGCTACACAGGGTGGGTTACCCGACAGCCCTGGATACCGTCTCTCTGCCTTCGGCCCCGCATGCCCTCCATCGGAGAGTCTCTATGAATGTCTCTCTGTGCGCCAAGCATAGGTCTCGGAACCCCCACCGTATCTACACGTCTACCCAAGTTACCGTAGCATTCCCATGTAGGAGACGATGTCTCGTCGATCCCCAGCCACGGGGGTCTCAACCGTACAAGCGCGTCCAACGAACCAACGGCAGCTGCTTTTGCAGCTCTGGCTTCGATTGTGAAAGTGAACATGTTGCTATTTTTAACAATTTTTGAGTGCAATCGTTGAACCATTTTTCAACGGCGTTGGTCAGAGCTGAATGAAGATCTGTGGTTTCTTTACAAAAGGGCGCCCCGTCGCCATCCGTTTCTCATGGACATTCTCGGGAACTCCTTCTTGTGCCAACTGGGAGCGTGATTTTATCCCTACCATGCAAGCCGGCACCAGAGTCTTTGGTAAGTGCTGTTTTGCCGACATATCATCGACATGATGGCTGCAAATCCGGACTTGGTTTACGAGATTGGAAATTCCCCAAGTCCTTCTCTCATACAATGCGTCGAAGACCGAGGACGTGACCCCAAAGGACTCAAGGTTCCGCCGGTGACTTGGAGTCGGCGTCGAGTACCGTTTTTTTGCGTTGGCGTCGTTTCTGCGACTGTCGGCTTTTTATTGGACAGGGCCCGAGTCCTGCAGTCAGCAAGCTGCTCTCCTATCCAGCTGGCAGAAGAGGCAGGATTTGCTAAGCAAAGTCTGCCTTGTTGCCTATCATGCCTCACCGAACCGGCTTTTGGACCCCAACTCAACCAGACCCTCCCTACCATGCATTTGATCTCTGTGCGCCGTGTGTGGCCAGTTAAACGCGCTACCTGTAGGTGCATGCCTGTACCTGTGAGGGAACCCACGTCCTACTGGCCAAAATCCGCCTGGTTCGCGGTCGCAGCCGCAGGTCCTAGGGTACAAGTATCGTACACTATCTGGATCCTGAAGTCCTACATCGTCACCTTCAAGGTAGACCTTTCTGAGGCTTCAGAAATAATAGATATGGATCGGTGGCGACCCGGGCCATCCCGTAAACCCTATCTCTATTCAGATTTCAATTTCTACTTCCTATGACTGCTCTAGCAATGGATTTGAAAAAGGGTCTTGCTACTTCGGAACCGGCGCCGGTTGTGGCTGAGCTGGTCGACTCCGAACTCGACATCGGCCCGCGCGAGGGAGGCCCTGCCGAAGGGCGACGCTTCCTACGACGGCAATCGCAAACCAGCCTCTCCGAATCGACGTCGCAGGCATATTTATCTTGCGCGTAAGCCGCCGTAAGGAGGTCGATCCAAATTGTAGATGCTAACTAGCTCAGGTCTCGAGAAGCTTCGATAGAGGACTGCAGTCGGCAGCGGTTTATAATATGGGCTGCTGTCAAGCGAAACAGATCAGTCCGTATGGCTGCGAGCCAACGGCTTTGCTGTCCTCTTTTACGTTGTGGCGAGCGATTCGAAGACCACGAGTCCATGCTCCGACATTTGGTGAAATGCCAGCATCTCTCCACGGGCGAATATGTGTGTTATGAATGCATGAAAGTCGAAAGGTTCAACGATAGGAAATGCCGGTGTTGCCTAGGCCACCCTACCAAGAGAAGACGCATTATCAACAGGGCAAAGCTTTTCTTTGCAGGTATTGGCTACAGGTCTCGCAAATGGGAATCGCGTAGCGCCGACGAAGACGATCTTGCAATGCCGCCACCTTATGAGTCGCTAGGGGTCTATACTCAACCACAGTCCGAACAGCAGGAACGGCCTCACATAGAACTCAATGGCAGAGAGATTCTCGAGCTGGACTCACGGCCGATGATGCCTGCAGCTCAACTTGACTCTGTGAACTACGAACCACAGGCCGCTTCTGATTCCGAACCCTCGAACATCTTCAATCCTATATCAGATCCGACCTTCTCTTCACCTACGGACTCATTCACATACCGCGAAGGACTGCCGAATAGGGAGAGCGGCTCTCCCATACCTCCGGGCCAAAAACGCCCGAGCATCGGGAGTGCTCGGCCATTGCTAGCGCTCGATACGCATATAGATCGTTATAGGAACGTCTCCCGGGCTAAGTATTTGTCGCCGAGTTCATCGATCCGGTCCACGAGGAGTTCTCAGGGTATATCCCCTGTCACCCCCTGGAGTTCGAGCTCGGGTTGCACTGGAAATTATACGATGCTTTCTAGTGTAGATACGGCGTTCACATCACCTACAAGCCCCTTCAGCCCCATAGGCTATCCAGTGCCGACCCAACCAGAATGCGCCTACGTCAATCCAAAAGACACAGAGCGCTGTTCCCGAGACCTAGACGACTACGCACTCAACCCGTTACCTGAATTGCCCGGTGACTACCCTTGTATATCCCCAGCTATACCGCGCGGCCTATCTGATCCACTCTTGTTCTCTTTCCAACCTAAGGACAACTACTCTTGGATGTCTTCGGTAGACACAACTCTATCTCTAGGGACTTCGATCAACGTAGTCTTCACTGATGCTGACCAGGGTCTCTTAACCGCTCCACCGGATGCGCCAGCCTCTTGTTCAACTACCCAAACGCTCGTGGAATCGGCCTGGGGTGCTCTCCAGGAGCACGTATCATCCTCCTTAGCAAAAGCAACCCAAATTCCAGCGAATCCGCTGGCCAAGCAATTTCAAGCCGAGTCCGCATTGAGCGTATTCCGCAGAGGTCTGTCAAGCTTAAGACAGATGCTCCACGGCAGAGATCTCAATGACCCGCTTGACTACATATGTTTCGTCCATACCATGTATGCCTTTGCTCTTGTAGTCCACGAAGACGACATGGCGGTTCGGTGTAACAGTCTGTTCAAGCAAGCTCTAACATACGGCGCCTTTGTCCATCCCGCCTGTTCTGAGACTTATCTTCAGGTCGTCCGTACGATCTGGCACCCGATGTCAGAGGATCAGTCTCAGCAGCGAACAAATGTCTCTCCGAGTCGACCTCCGAATTCGAAGGGCAAAGAACCCGAGTGCCATATGAACTCTCCGCCTACTATAGGGGTTGATTCTCTCATCGTTGTGGCACAAGACTTTTTGGATGGTGAGCTACATCTTATTCCGTCATTAATTCACACAAAAATCATGCTAAGGGGCACCAGAGCTTGAAAGCACGGTAGTCAAAGGCGGTGGACAAGGGTCAGCAGAAGCTGTCCCGTCGGCGCTCTGGTCTACGCACATGGCTGAGATGCGTCATGACGCGTCACACACTGACGCATTCGCGATCACCGCCAACTACATCCTCCAGGTCCTCAGTCAAAATTTCCACGACTCTACAGATCTATTATCCTACCTTCCGGTCGTTGGCCAGAGGGTCAAGAACAATGCAGTGACAACTATACGGCGACTAGAGCTTGAACTTCTACAAGCTGGCAAGGTACGCTAGCATTTCCTTTCAGAGGCATCTGCCCCCGTCACTTGGACAGATACATCGCAGTCAAAAACTTATTTAAAGAAGGGATCCTGAGCTGCTAGAGTACACTTATGCACATGTACCTGTCTCGCAATAACAGGCGTGGCTAATAATTATACCTCATAGAACTCGATGATGGACTCTACCCGTCTATTCGGCAAATTCATACCGCAAGTCCGAAGCCTCTGCGACCCAATATATTCTCAGCAGGGTTTCAGTTCCAGAACTAAATATCACGTCTTGGGGCTGTCGCTTATCGAATCCCTTGTTCAGAGCCTTGCTAGCCATCCTTCACAGAGGGCCGAGGAAGCAGCACCACCATCACCAGCCAGCATGTCATTTTTACAAGATGAATTTCTTGAGACGCTTGGTGAGACATTCGACGACTCGGAGGGCATGGGCCCCCATTTTCTCGAGTCAATAGAAGTCGAGGGTCACGGCCCTCAAAGCGACACTGGAGGCACTACGATTTCTGAAGACTTCGATCCTACTGTAGATCCTTCGCAGCTCCATCACATCGACTCTAACGCCCATATCTCTCCGATGCAGATGACGGCCTCACAGCCTCACACTTCGCCGGCGGACGAATCCTGCGCAACGAGCTCGATCCCGCCGTCCGATCGCCGCTCGACCATGAAACCAGAAGCAATAACACCCCTGAGCCAGGTCGGCGCCGCCGCCGAACCGTCATCATCGTCAACAGCGGGAACGCCCGCGGTGACTACGAACCCGAAATCCTCGAAAGTCGAGGCCGACGAATGCTGCGAGGAGTGCGGCTACCGGCCAAAGGGCGCCCCGCAATGGTTCAAAGGCTCGATGGCGAAGCACAAGAGGCTGCAGCACTCGACGGACCCGCCCGTCATCTACCAATGCCCCTTCCCCGGCTGCACAAGCGCCTACAAGAACCGCCCGGACAACCTGCGCCAGCACCAGCTGGAAAAGGGCCACTTTGTCGGCGGCGACAACAACGATGCCACGCGGAGGCCGAACAAGAAGAGGAAGAAGGGGGAGTCTTGACCTTTCCGGGAGAAAGTCGAAAGAGTAGCTAATCTTAGCCCTGTTTTCCGGCGCGCGCTGTTAGGTGGTCTCTCACGTTAAGTGCTTGGGTCGCTTTTATCTGTGAACTTCGCTGGATACTCATCTGCTTTTTCTACACATAAGGCGGGAAACAGGAGCAGCGTCTCTGTGGGGCGCTTTGGTTGGTTTTAATGTCACACGAAGGAGGTAATTGCCTGCGATAGATACCATTGGATGCATAGAGAGAGATATATAATGGAGGTACATTTTTCGGACGGCGGTTAGCATTGATCGAATGCCATAGAGATAAATATTATAAACGGGGTCCGTAACCCCGATGATAAATATTTTCTTTCTCTCTCGCACCCTTTCCTCCTACTCCTCCTGTCTTGTTTTCCCTCTCCCCGTTTGCTGGCTGATACATTCCCGTCCGCACCTCACTATCCCTCGATGTTCTACTCGTCCTATCGTAATGATAAGGCAGATGGTAAGCCTGCCCAGGACAAGGAAATTGTGCCTCGTCCGGCCTCGCCCGGATCTTAGCTAACTGCGTAGGTATGTAATTGGTGACTAGGTAGCTCATGACTTCCGTATGTCACTCCCCCCTCCTTACATACTGGGCGGCGCCAACAAGCCAAAGCTATGGCTTCATCCATCTTCCACTCCTACTCCGATCCAGTGACAACCTGCGAAGCGCGGGTTTGACCCGAGGAAACTTGCTTGGGTTGGTGAGTGCGGCCCGCGTTCGGAAATCGGGCCCGCGGCATAGATGCAACGGCGATGCCGCGTAATCTCGAGGAGTGAACGAGGTATAGGAGGTAGGATTCGGTCCACTGCCTTACGGCTCCCATACACCCTTCGTCATGTGGGCAATATGAGGTACATGCGGAGGGTGACTTTCAAATCCACTTGTAATTTCTGTCGAGACGAATTACATTCCGCCCGGCCCAAATTTCAGTGAGAGATCGCTTAGGTGCTCCATGGTTGATCTTCCTGGGTATATCCCTCTCATTTTGTCTCTTCCTTTCCGAGACGCGCAACATCAAAGTAGCTACCGCGCTCCCAGACGTCCTGCCCTGAATCCCATTGCTCGAACCTGACTTCCAGCCACCTAGCAGCCGGGATGCGTGCCGATCGGTAATTGCTATCCACTTAAACATATTCCATTGGGCTCCCTTGCCATATGTATTGGTCCGGGTGCATGCGGATCAAAGGATCTGTAACTGTTTAGTAATCTGACCCGTCGGGCCCCGGATAATTCGAAAAGGGACACAGAGAGACTCACTTCTGTAACCGGTCCGGTACGCATAGTAAACGTCGAGGATCCAGTGCTCGTACTGGACGGTACCTGGTTTCGCAGCATGTCTGAATTCGAAGTTCTTGATCTGGTAGCGCATTAGCCTCGTATGCTTGGCGGAACAGATGAGCTCAGCATGAACCAGAATATCCTGACCTTATCCACCAGGATTTCGTATTCTTGCAGTTCCCACCACCAAAGACCCTCCGCTGCAAGATTGCAGAGTTTGATCATGACCCCGAGGCGAACGACAGAGTTCTTTTGAGCCCACGCATCGAGCACATTTTCGAGTACGTGGCGCCAGACGTGAGCACTGCCATAATTCCCCTCCCCGACGGCCACCTTGAACTCGAAGAACCGAATATTCTGCAGTGTCGGTATGCTGATGAAATCGGTGATGGGCAGGGGTAGATGATAACCGTGGATGAAGGGGGGTATACGATCTATGACGAAGGACTGAGAACGTAGTGTCGTCAAGGCCTCTCGTGTAATCTGTTTACAGAGGAGCAGTACCGTAGGCGTGTGAAGCTCGACCTTCGTACCGCTGCAGGCGAATCTCGACCTCTTTTCCTTCCGGCTGTAGTAAGAGGCGAACAAGTCTAGACAGGTCGGATATTGCACGGCGTACTGGTAAACCATGTCCCGTATCTCGGGAGGGAACATAAAAAATGAATAGCCTGGTTTGCTGGCGGGTGCCTGCGAGCCGGAGTCCGGGCTGCCCAAGAGGAAGGACGGAAGCTGGACAGGCGTGATATTCTCGCTTGTGCCTGTATCATCGTAGGAAGAATGCAGCGAAGGAGAGCCCAGTGATGAAACAGGCAGCCGGGCCTCTTGGAGGAGCTTGGATCTAGCAACGGGGTCCTTGGTTGCTTTGTCGACCCTTCTGCGGCCAAGTCTTTGGATGCGCTGCCAATCCAACAGCTTCTTCTTGCTCTCGTACCTGGTCATCTCTCATGCGTGGCGTCCAAGGACAACACAAACTGGTGTGTGGTAGGCAAGCTGTATGAACGACGATGCAAGGTAGACGTAGTAGCTCAGCCTCCCAAGAAGAAGCAGCTGGGCTGGTGTTCCCATCACCAGGATACCTGGATGTCAGATATCAAGGAGGGCAGACACGCGAAGGCGAAGACTATCTGAAGAACCCAGGCGATGAGACGAAATATATGAAAGTGGGAAACGAATGAGTGAGATGATAATGCTATGATATCAGCTCAGAAGTGCATCATTAATCTTCACCTTTTGTTGATATTGCCTACCTAGTAGTACCTTAGACTAGAAAGGTAGGCACCTACAGGTTTCGTTCCTGTTGCACAAGGCTCGACAGTCAAGGAATTAGAAGCGATGAGAGATATGGGTGTGATAATCTGGTAGACCTTTCGAAGGTTGAGTGTCGGAGAAAGATCGAGTGGTAGAAGATTCACTTATTGATTGTGAGAAAACGGCTTGGCCGAATCGGACAAAACCAAGCATTGAACTGTATCAAGATCGAAGCAGCGATGCTCTATCATTGAACTCGACCACCGCTCTTCGTCCCAAATCTCGACCGTCAGACTAAAATGTTGAAATTGAAGGTCAAACAAACGATAGCTGATTAAGGTAACCACCACACGGACCATTAGATAAAAGGAAAAGACTGGGTTGGAGGGAAGTCTACCTACATGAAGGCGTAATAGATGTGGAAGAGAGGCGTGGTAGCCTACAGGATATACGTATCTACCGTAAACCGTTTCTCGCTGCAGCTTTCCTGCAATTATCTACAGAGTAAGTCTTGTATTGAGGAAGAAGAAGGTCTTGCCTCTGCGCGCCTGCAAATGCCAGGTTTATCCCGAATAGGAAGACGCCCGTGATAACGCAGAGCTGCACGAAATCAAAACATACATCTGCGTGTTACCACCTTAATAACATCAATGATGTGTGCCCAGGGTCTTGTACACATACATACCCGACGCATCCTTATGTAGGTATTCTTGTAAGTCCGACGCCCAGCCGTTAGCGAGTGGGTGCAGGTGCTTGGTGTGTTTGGGCGTCCCGGTGCTCTCTCTGCACGTCTATCCGTATAAGTGAGCGAGGTCGAGAGAGCTTCATATGTTTAAGTGAGTGGGGGGACCTGGGGGGGGGGGGGGGGGGGGGC